>VYZV01000849.1:5391-15606 GCA_013401275.1 Pandion haliaetus | reverse complement strand
GTGCCCAGACAGCAAGAAGGCTGGAGGGGCACAAGAAGCTGGGAGGGGACACAGCCAGGACAGCTGACCCAAACTGGCCAAAGGGGTATTTCATACCATGTGATGTCATGTCTAGTATATAAACTGGAGGGAGTTGAGCAGGGAAGGATCACTGCTCAGGAACTAACTGGGCATCATCGGTCGGCAAGTGATGAGCAATTGCCTTGTGCATCACTTGTTTTGTATATTCCAATCCTTTTATTATTATTGTAATTTTATTATTGTTATTATAATTATTAGTTTCTTCTTTTCTGTTCTATTTAAACCTTTCTTATCTCAACGCATGATTTTTACTTTCTTTCCGATTCTCTCCCCAGTCCCACTGAGGGGGGGTGGGGGGAGATGGGGACTTGGGGGGGTGGTGAGTGAGTGGCTGTGTAGTGCTTAGTTACCAGCCAGGGTTAAACCACGACAACAATTAAAATAAAAACCTAACTTGCATAGAAAATCAGTTGCTTCTCAGCTTGTTTCATGTTATGCATGAAGTTCTTCACAGAACGCAGTGATACAAACCTGCAAACCAACGCAACAGAAACCCAAGCCATTACAAATTCATCAGGCTCTGTTCAGATTCTACCAGTCATAACAACTGCAAAGCAAAGAATTAATAAATAAGTCACTTTTCTTCTATTGGCAACCACCGATTTGGAGACTAGATAACAAGAAAATATACATTTGCATATTATCTCTCTACCTCAATTTAAGCACCTTCCCTCTGGTTTTGGCTCTAAAAAGGAAAGAGTGCCATTTAGTGGTCAGGTAGATTTACTGCACCTTTTAAACTGAATGCAAGACTGTACACTGGTAATATCAGTAAGGCAATTGCAAATGCCGAGTGATGGCACGGTTATTAATACTGTTGATTTTACTTGATGAAATACTGTAAATGTTTTTTGGAGGGAAAGGATGATGTTTTAGTTAAAGCATGACTTGGTACCTGCACTGAATCTTTTTGTGCCTCATCTCCCCTAATAGCAAAGAACTACACGCTCTTTTTCCTGCACTCCACCAGGTGATAATCTAGGCAATAGATTTTATGAATACAGAAGAGGATACAGGGAAATTCTGTAGGTGCTGGCAGGAAGATAACTTGAAAACATGTTCCAGAGAAAAAGTCATTTTGTTCTAAAAGAGCAGAAGATGCAGAGGAAATAAGAGTAAAACACACATTACTGATTTTCACAGGATAACTCTCCAGCTGAAGATAAAAAGTAAATGGCCAAATTCACCTGGAGCTTTCTGTGGATTCATCAACCTCAGGATTTCTGAACCCAAGGTGAACTGGTTAAAGAGAAGCAAAAAGAGGAAAGCTCAATTCTCAGATTACACCATTTATCAAAGAAGATGAAGAGTGTTCATGAATACGGAAGACTGGTTGTGCATGTGCGAATCCAGCAAAGTCTGGCCTAATGACTATTTAAATAGTGAGAACACATTCACAGCCCCACGTTCCATCCTCCCTTGGGAAATCTTCGATCTTTACTTCAGATGTCATGCCAGGGGCGTCCAAGGAACCAGTCAAGTACAACAGATCCTTTGGAAAGTTAGAGGAGTGTGAATGGACCAGATTTCTAGAGGTACCTAAAAATGAAGATAAACCATTTTTTCTAATCCACAGTGATTCTGGAGACATCTTTTAACTACAGCTAAATGTCAGGGAATCTGGCCTAATATAAAATCAGCTATGTCCATCAGTGTCCACCACTTGTTTCCAAGGGACAATACTCCCCCTTACTACATATTTACGTAGCTTGCTCCTAAAGGATGGCACACAAAACCACCAGATGCACACAAAAATCCAGGCTCTAGAAAAACTGTAACCTACATAGCGAAGCTGGATAAATTAGCTCCGAAGTTTCTAAAATGTAGCACACATAATGGCACTGCTCCATTCTCATTCAAACGTCAACAGCCATCACCTCCACAACCTAATTTAAAATCCTAGCACTCACTGGAAGGAGTCCCATCTAACTTCAAGAATACTCTAGATACCAGGGTGCAAAGGTTATCCTTGTCTCTTCGAAGGGAGGGTGACTAATGGGATCTTTGGTACGCAGAGCATTTACTTGTATTTTAGAGTGCATGACCACCAATTCTGGAATCTCCTTCCAACTAGTTCTTTAAGCTGCTGTGTATAAGGTGATTTACTTCACTCTCTAGTGAACAATTATGCTCTTAGCTGATTGGAATTTAAGAGCAGGCCTAAGATTAACACTTGACATTTGTTGAAAGCCCTCCAATTTAAAAACAAGAATTATCTGGAAGTTACCCAATATTTTAAATATCATATGTATTAATCAAAATAAAACTTCACTTCTGATAAAATCTTAAATATGAATGTTATGTACTTCATTAAATCTACAGTTAAGATAACGTTCAAAATATAAAGATCCAAAAATTTAAGGAAACATACTTAGCACATCATCCTCCTTAAAAACACCTCTCCTAATTGTCCTATATGATTAATTTGTATCCATTAATGGTATTTGAGCCAGCTAGACGCTTTATACAGTCAACAGCATAAAAAAGCTGGAAAATGAGCTATCTAAAATAACATTATTGCATTTGAAAGAGTAACTCCTGTTTCAGTCAAAATACAGTTTTATAGCTCTGCAATAAATATATATAAAACAAGACCACTCAGATGTGAGATGCCATGCATAAAACATGCTAAAGTTACTGTGCTTAGGCCATCAGCACCCATTTAGATTTAGAAAGCAGGCAATGCATTTTCTACTTAACAAAGATTCCTCACTGTATGCTTTTAGTTTTCTTTCATATGTTCAGTTTCTCTTTATTAGCTTTGGTTTGCAGAACTACTGTCTAGTGTAACAACACAAAGCATAAAATACTGTTATGAGATAGCTGCAATCCCCTGATGTTAAACACTTGACCAAGGTTTCATTTGACTACCATTCCCTGTCTGCCTCTGTACAACTGTACAAGCAACATGGGTAGTTATGATTTTATACAGAACTGCTACACACAGATGAAAAACACTACGAAAGAGCAATACATTAAAATTTGATATTGAAACTACTTCTGAATTCTGAGCACCTATTTTTAGATCTACTAATGGGTTTGTTGCTGAAATCTGTTTTTAATATGAAGTAATACATTAAACATTTTGCAACCTGTCAATGCCAAGACAGTAGAGACACTGTTCAATCTAACTAGCAAATGATTCCCAGAGCTGTACTGTCAGTATTAATGATGTCAGACCACAAACATGAAAGAAAGGAATCACTACTTACTTTACAGACTGTGATTACTTCTGGTAGAGTAGGAAGCTAAGATGGCACAGTAAGGTATGGTTCACTGCAGCTTCATATAGGATATACATAGCCCCCTGGTGCTTCCCAAGGAAGATTAAGAATGACAGAAGGACCAGCACTCCTTCTCAGTCCCTTGAAATTCAAAGATGTAACAAGTAGCTAAAGACTGAAAATTAAGTTTGAGAGTCAAGATGATTGTGGGGTCAGGTTGACCACGAAGATCGCCAAGATATACATTTACTGTGGGGCACATGAAACTTTCTTTCCTTAGATAACTATTTTAACTATTGTATTTATAAAAAAAGCAGCCAACAAGTGGTGTCTGACCTAGCAGCTAAAACCTAAGGGGCAGGAAGATTTAACCAGTTCTGGGGGTCACAGTTATGGTACTTTCTGTGATTTTCTGATGTTGGCATAATCCTGAAGGAGCTAGAGGAGGTAGCTTGTCTTCTAGTTGCAAAACATGTTGAGAGCAAGAGAAATGTTAGTAAACCAGAAAGAAACTGTGAGAGAACATATGGTCTCCACTTCAGCAGTCTTTGTGCAGAAACAGCTTAATGTTAAAACAATCCAGGTATGCCTCTAAACAACAAGGAAATGCACTGAAAAAGTGTATACAAAGCGTATCAAAAATAAAACCTTATGTAAATTCCAGGATACAGCTAATGCACCCAGTAGCTGTTCTCAGTGGGAGTTTCCCACACCTCAGTTAAAGACTGTAACATGAAGACGTGGAGCCTGCTGTGGAGGTTAGCAGTGATGAGGTCCTTCTGCTGATGTACAGCGGGCTGTACAGTCAATTACCACACACATTAGCTCTGTTGTCTGCTCCTTGGTTATGGACTATCTAACATCATGAATATAAAGAGAATGAAGAAATATTTCTAAATAAACTAATCAAAACCTGTTTGAAGTTCAGCACACAACAATGTATTAGGCAATCTCCAAGTTCTGCCTTGCTGACACATGGAAAACAAGGGAAGTAACAGCCATTTGGGGTTTTATAGTTTCTCATAGGACGATGAAACATCACAAGAAATGTTTGTGGGCCAAGACATGACTACTAAAAACAATCTGGTCACAAGCATTTGTGGGGCACTTGCACAGTCATACAGGTACATCTCCAGTGACACGTCCTTGAAAGATGGGAAAACGCAGACATCTTGTATGAATTTTTGGGTAATATACACTGATATTTACACAATATCTTCCAAACAAGCAAAAATAAAACTGCAGGAAATGATGAACTGATTTAAAAGAGAGCTTGTCAACCGAGAGAGGGTCCCCTTGATAGGCTCCACAAGAAATGTCTCAACTAACCACGATTCAAGAAACTACTGGGTTAGTACTACCTTCCAGTCTCTACCTTCTTGCTTTGAAATCTCAAGAGGAATGGTGCTTTGCTTGCTAGAGACACTGAAAGAAAAGGCAGAAAAGCCTCTTGATACCCTGCCAAATTTCCTAGTCAATATAAGGCATGAAAATAAATGCTTTTGTTTTCCCAAGTGTTTAATACTAAACAAGTATCACATTTTCTGTCAGAAACTGAATCTTTTTTCTTTTTTAAAAAATAGTGCATTTATTCAGGTACTCACACAGAGATTCACAAGTGCTAGTTTAGACTCACACTAAAAAAAAAAAACCCAGAAAAAGTCTACATCCAGGATTTTCAGCACTACCAGATATATTCCTGACACAAGGCTGTACTGCTCCAGATTTATCCCAGCAGAAATCCCAGAAAACAATGAGGATTGAAAGGGACTGTAGACCCCACCACTTCCTGCAGCAATGCTCAGCTTGATGTGCAGTGCCTGGGTTCTGGGAGGGAAGAAGGCTCCAAAGCGGTTACTGCCTGCTTCCGACAGCAGGTCAGGCAGAGGTGGGCATGGTCCTGCCAGCAGGCAAGGCCAGGTAGCCCAAGGCCCACAAGCCAGCTGCCAGGGCCATGGTGACAAAGGCTACAGGAAATTTCTCTGCCTGGTTGAGCAAAGGCAAATAAGTGGTCAACTCTTACTTTAAGTCAACGGTGCTTCCCGAGGCACGTTTGGAGGAAATACAAGTGCTAAACTGCTTTATTACATCCATCTTCAAGTGAAAGCTCAGTCTAGCTCTTCCTTGTTTTTATAGGCTTACTTGAGATCGTGAACCAAGTCTGAAAATATGACCTTGGTATATCACTGAAACTGGAACACAAAAAAAAAAAAAAAAAAAAAAATCTTCTGCATTTTAAAAATCTCAGCATTATCAACTAAATTGTTTTCTGAGTATTTGAAGTTGGCCATACTTTGTTGTGATCCCTGCCAGCAGAGCCCTGCCCTCTGACTAAGGTCTCCATGTTGATAGAGTATGGAAACAACAATATGCAGAATTTTAAGCTTATCAACACTACCTTTTCATTGTTAATGATGAACGTGAAACAAAAATTCACAGAGCTGCTACAAAAGTATACGAAAGATGTTTAAGCATTTAATATTTAATTTAGCAATACTTAATAATAGCTATGCCATAGCTTAAACATCTGTAAATTTCTATAAGTTCTACCTAAAAAAATAAAACATTGCTTTTTTAAAGCGAGAATTTCCTGAAATTGTATATACAGTCTACATTCATGCATGCATATTGTCATTTGAAGGCTAACACTGGGCACTCCTATTAAAAGCATACCACAGATGGTACCACACATCTAAGAATAAAAAACATGCTGAACAGAAAACTTAGAAGTCCAGTTAACCTATCCTTAATATTAAAGGGGTAAGAAGAAAGAGGCACATGAGAAACCCCACTGCTGCTAAGCTTGTCTGGGAAAAGGCTTGTCTAATGTGTACCGTGTACATTGCTTAGAATACTTAACAAGCAAAAGAAAATAATTTGCTGCATACTCAGGTGGCTCGCTCCCTCCTTCCCACGTGCCATCAGCTTGACAGGTAAGTGAACTGACAAGCTGCAAAACACCAGTCCTGATGGGAAGCTTCGGCCTCTTGTTTCCTCTTAGCCTGTATTTCTGTATGTCTAAGCAGGAGGCATTCAATTCCTGCCACTTCTCTATATACTAAATAGAAGACCTTTCCCCTCCCAGTTACAGAATGTCTCTGCTCTCAATTTTTAGGAAAATGTGACTGCCTGTTTAAAACAAATTTTCCGATTTTTCACTGAACAAACAACAATGGCAAGGGCTGAAATCAATTTGGATAAAATATCTTAGAAATATTTCTACAGAGAAAATAAAAGTACTTTGTAAATTACAAGCTTTATTTGCAGGTAAACTATGACCATGCTGTGAAACAGGTATTTCACAGTTTGGACTATGGAGCTGCATTCCCTTGAGAGGTATTTTCACACTGTAGTTACTATTATTACAATGTGAGAACACTAAAGTCCAATATAATAGAAATTACCTTTGCATGTAATTTGCAGGAATGCTTTGTCACGTACATAAATTTGTAATGCTATTAGGATAGGAATATTCAACAACAGTAGTCAGCTTTAAAAATTTTGCATAATAAAATTTACGATAACACAGCACTAACTGAATTTTTAAGAACCTCCTAATCAGCAATGAAGAAGTAAGCCATCCACTTAAGTGGCTTACACTGTGTATTAAGGTGCACATTCAAGTGGGCAGTTATTTCAGAAAGCTCCAGGTCCCAGTCAAACCAAGTGCAAAATCTTACTAATATTAGTGAGGAAAAAAGCAGACAGAACATATATGCACTGCATTTGGTATACTGAATAAAAATAGGCAAACAAATGTTCATTTCTGTGGAGTGCTGTGCACTAATTTTCTATGTGAACATGAAAAAAAAAGTTTGTAAAAGCACAAAAAAAGTTTAGCCACTTATTTTCCTTGCACCTTTGAAATTTACCCAATATTCATTTAATTCAGAAACTAGCTCTCAGGGCCCACAGCTAATCAGCAAAGTTACTGCTAATATCAAAAAGCATTTTGACTCACTAAGAAAAAAAACATGATCACACCTTAAATTTTAATTCTTTTTCTAATCTTTTAAATGTCTACATTTCTTATGGGCTTCCGATATGTACCATTGCATCCCTGATACAGAGTGCACATACTGTGGAGACCTTACACTGTCAAAAAATCCCACAAGGTCTAGCAAAGTCATAAGCAGGGCCACGACCCTGATATATAATGAGAACAGTGGCAGAGGTGCACTTTGTAGCAGAATTTGCTCTTTAAGAATCTGATTAACCTTTATTAATTAGGTACTGAATAGAGAGGAATTATCATTCAACTTCTCAGTAACTTGTTGTGTTGATTTTACAGTGTTATGAATAAATCTCTAAAATATCAACTAAAATAGTTGCTCTAAATGCAATACTCTTTTTGGATTTTGTTTTCATTGGCATGGCCTTTTAGGGATACTGATAAACATGCACTGAAAAACTAGAGCCTATATAGATGTAATTACCTTGTTACCAGGTTGTTAATTACTATTGAAAATAACAGTATCATGTAAGATTTTTAAAATAATTATATAACATGCAGGTAAAGATTAAACTTACTGATACATAAGCAAAAAAACACCATCAGAATTATTCTGCTTACAACACACCCTTAGTGGTCCAGAGACACAGCTCAAGACCACAAACCATCCCATCAACATGTTTTGGACTCTGCTAGCTTCAGGTACATAGGAACAACAATTCTGATGGAGGGGTTGGGAGGGGAGGTGGGATGAGGGCGCAGAAGGCTAGGATACAATTTCTCCACATTTTGCAATATATCAGATAATGAAACCACACAAGTTTTCCCTAATGCTTAAGAATACAATCAGGGTGCAGAAAGTTATAAGAGGGATGGATTTGGCCTTTTGTGCTGTTATCATCTTTGTGCCTTTAAGCAAAGAAGTTTTGAGCATATGCCATATTATAAAGGAAATACATTAAGTTCTGCAAGAACTTTTCTACAAAAAGATCAGATTTTCTTCTCTATTGCTAAGGTCTCCCACATAAAGGTAGGAGAATGGATGAGAAGAGACATAGTTCTAATCCAGAACAGAAACTCCCAGGTTACCATGTTATTCTGGTCTTTTTATTATAATACCTATATATAGGAATTCCCTGAACTTACAAATCAATTTTTATTAAATGAATTATCACCTCTTTACTGAATTATATATATTTAACGCCTTATTATGCCAAATATAGGTAGACTATGGTCATAAGTACAGTAAGAAATAAAATAATTACAAATTCCCAACTTCTACCAAAGGTTACTTTTACAGTAATTTTTCCTTGTGGCCTGAATTCACATATTACATGCACTTCATAGCCACTGAATTGCTGCTTTCCTTAAGTCGCATACTCCATTAAAGCACTTTATAGCCATTCAATCACAGCTTTCCTTTATATCTTCATATTTCCAATCAATGCTGGTAGTTGAAACTCTGTATCTGCAGAATCATAGAAGCATATTCCTTTATAAAGTAAAAAAAAAAATGTTTTCAAGACTATTTTAAGCTCTAAGGATTTTTAAAAGTACTTAAGCATACAAGATATCACAATTAAACTGAAAGTGCATTTTGAGTGAACCTGGAAATAACCTCATTCAGACAAAACTGGAATGCAGATGAAAAGCCTAGACATAAAAGAAAATGGTCATCATTCCTAAATCCATCACCAATACAGCAAAACTTCAGTAAGCATATCAGTGCATTGTGCTCCTGTTTTCTGAATTCCAGCCTTCTATTTTCTCCATCACGTGAAAAGGTAAAGCTAAGGCCCAAGTTTTTAACACAGATGCGCACATTGCTTTGTTTAGGTTGTAGGGCTTAACTGAACCACGCTTTAGTACATCCAAAAGCTTTAACAACTACAAAAGACAACACCTAGCTCTTTTTGGACTCTCGACTTTGGTCTAATGTCAACAGTCCTGGGAGCTTGTATCTCACTGAAAGTCAAAGGCAGAACCCGAAGTAACCAAGCGCCTTTATAAAATAAGACTTGTGCTCTGAGGTCAGTTAGATCTTGCAATGCAAAGCACAATACCTTTTAAAAGCCAGGACACAGACCCTTAGCTGAGGAAAACTAGGATAACTCAAATTGCCCATGAATAACTTACTTATATGTATCGTTCGACATGGCTGTTTAATCAGTCCTCTTGGTAGCTTGGGAAAACAAGCAGTATAAAGCATCCATGTACTAGAAACAGAAATAGCATATTCCGCTAGCTAAAGCGGGTATGTATAATAATGTAGTCCCTGTGCAAGATCAATGCCTCTTCACAGACATGTAAAATTGAAGGGGGGCCTCACTCTTGCTTCCAGTTATCCTCTTAGCACTAAGAGTTTTTTGGAGTAAATGTTAATTTGAATTTTAAGTAACACCATCTGAAGCCACTATTTATTACCCAGCTCTGTAAAGGACAGCTAACACCTTAAAATGCTACCGCATTAATTATGTATATAAATCACTACACAAAGGACATGCAGTTAATTTTAATCATTAATTAATTGTTTGCCGTTTTTGTTACAAAGACTCAAGGCTTAATTAAGTATCACAGGAATAGTCTTTCATGTTTTCTGACAGACACTGTCATAGACAAAACTGTTCAGAGACTTTCTTCCTCCTCCCAATTAGGCTTACGTTCTCTACAGTCATGCTACCAATTCAAGGCAGTGTAACAAAGCATATTAATAAACACCCCATGGAGATAAGCATGATAGATCTACCTGCAGTTGACCACATACCCCCAGAGCTCTTCCCTTAAAGCCTGAGACCCTATTGAGTACTCATTCAAACAACTGAACCCTATTATAACGCTATGTTGCACATAGTAGAGCTATATTGCTTGTTTTCCAGCTTCTCTGAAATTTTCAGAGACTATCAGAGAGTCTTACATGGTTGAGACTGCTGTTACAGTTAAAATTCATTGAATTTGGAG
>VYZV01000848.1:24468-50962 GCA_013401275.1 Pandion haliaetus | reverse complement strand
CTTGACGTGGCAGCTCATATATTAAAACTCCTCTGGGTGGGTTCTCTCTCTGCTGGTGGTTCTTATAATTGCTTTAGTACTTCTGAAGGAGAATTTCAGGCATCTGAGTTGAAGTATCCTTCTGGTATGCTGGTAGATCTGAGATTACTATAAAAGACATAAGAATAAAATTATGAAGTGCTGCTTTTGTGATCATAGTGTTTTTCCATACTTCCAGATCATGACAGATTGCCTAGTTTACTTTGCAGATAAGAGTGCTTCCTTTAAAGGCTCACTAAATAAAATAGAAATTCAGCCATCTTTATTTTGGGGAAACAGGGCTAAGTTGAAAACTGGTTTTTGAAGATGCTGGTATTAACAGAAAAGCTTCTTTTACAAATTCTCTTCAGTTTCAGCTTTCTGTGAGGACAAGTCATCCCATTTTCTGTTCATACACAGCTATGGCAATGATTTTTTGTGTCATAAGTTCAGTGTTTTATTTTGATCCAGTGAGAAATGTCACAGACAAGTAAGCCCAGGGAAATAGGGGAAGCTGTTTCTACAGCGAGTCAGCCCATCCAGGAGAAAAGTGGGAAGCTAGATGGGAGAAGCTCTTTGGGTGTGAGTAATTGAGCTGGCCTGTGGAAGGAGAAATGCAGGCAAGCTGCTCATCTCTCTTTGTGAGCAATCATCAGTTTCCTTCTGCCAGAATCTTTTAGCTTCTAATGTCCAAACCCCAGGCTGAAGAGTAGTCCTTTTCATAGCTCTTTGGGTAAACTTTGGCCTGGGAGGAGGGAGGCTGAAACCAGCCAGTGCTCCCTTTGTGTGTCTGTCTAATACTGCACATAAGTCTCTTCTGCACTTTCCCTTCTCTTTCTGTCTGTCTGACTTGCAAAGTGAGACTTTTGGCCCTTGAAATCATGATAACCAACGACCTTGGCTTTTCTGAAGGTCTTGTGCAGTTGATGGACATTCCTGTTGGCCCTGTCTGCTCTGAAAGTATGGCTGTGCTCGACAGGGGGGGGTTGTGTTGGGGTGTGATGTGTGTAGTGAAATCACTCCTTACTCGGGAGGAGGAGTGCTGTCACTACCCTCAGGAAACAAGGAGGTTTACAGGGGATGTTAGTACCTGATTCTTTAGATAATGGGAGCTGGAGAGGAAGGCAGAAGTAGGATTGTTTTCATCTTCATTACCCAGTCAGTAGCCCGTCCAGCGTTCCCCACATGTCCAAGTATGGATCCTCATTTTTACTTCGGTATTTGTTGTCTTAATTCTTCTGGTGAGATGGGATACTTCCAATAGACAGAAATTGGGTTTAAATATGTCCAGAAAAGGAATGCACAGACAGGATAGAAAAGAATTAGGTTAAGTAAGGAACTCTCCCACATGTTATGAAACTGTGTGAAAGTTTTTGGCTCACTAGTGCACAGAAATACTTGTAGAATTTGGGGCTGTATTGGGAAAACTCCACATGTGTTCCACCAAGAGGAGGGAAAAACAACTATGCTTGGTTAAGGTATCCTTTTTAAGAGAAGGTTGTCTTCATCATGTGTTCCCTGGAAGCAACTGATTATGGTAGCTGAAGTAATACTTTTAAGTGTATTGCTTTAAGAGGGCTTTCAGAAACCATAGATTCCTAAATTTGTCTCAGAGCTTTGTGAAACTTAAGAATGTTAGCAGGAAGGAAGACTTTTGCCTGTCATACCTTAGCAAGAGCAAGCTACTGAGGTTTTTATCTGGCTTGGAGGCAGAAGGGAGCTGTTAGCAGGGTTAGTGGTTGGAAGAGCACAGGGCACAGGAGGGATGAACTGGAATGGCGCTCAGCAATCCACGTGGGCTCTGTCTCCTCTACAGTAAGACTTGCCTTTCATTCTGTTTCACTTTTAATTTTGAGAAAGATAGTTTTGCTTTTCAGATGTGATTGATCTCACTGGAGATGATAAAGATGATCTTCAGAGGGCAATTGCCTTGAGTTTGGAGGAATCAAACAGGGCATTCAGGGAGACTGGAATAACAGATGAGGAACAAGCCATTAGCAGGTAAACGAACAACTTATATAAAGCAGAAATTAAATTAAAGAGTTGGAGATTGGCCTGTATTGCTTTTTTTTTTTTTTAACTTTAACAAAGAATAACTTGTTTACTTTCACTTGTGCTACTGATATGCCTGGCTTCAGGATGTTGCTTTAATGTATTGTATGTTCTACACTGGAAAATAGTCTGTTATGTGTGGGCTAGGATTTAATAGTATATTTAATGTTGATGTATTTGTGTAAATATTGAGGAAGTGGATGGAGATAGAGGATATATGGTCATATTTAAATAGGACCTAAACCGAAAAGTTCCTCTTGTGTATCAGGTAAAAAGCAATGAAAACAAAATATAATTAAGAAGCTAATAAATTCTTTGTCCTGTTTTTTCACAGTGTTCATTTTACAATAACATTTTCTTACCTCTGTGCTAAGACTGAGATTGAGGGAGGGGGTGGTCATACTACGGCTTGAGTATACAAAGAGCAGCTACTGTATTTTAGCTGATAAAGTATGTTATTAACCTATTTAACAAGCAGGTTTTATAAGCTTTGAGTGAAGTTAACATTTTGGTTTTAAGTTTTATGAACTTAACTTTCTCAACTTGAGCGTGATAAGAGTCTGTAAGTTAACTTTTGATCAGATTTTACAATAACTTTTGGTACAGTATGTGTTTATATGTAAATATAGATATAATTATGAAATATTTGGGACTTGAACTAAGCCTGGGTGTAGGGTTGTGTGGGAGGGATGCTGGTTTTTTTTGTGTGTGGCTGGCCTTGGGAGGGATGTTGGTTTTTTCATCTGTGGCTAGCCTTGGGAGGGATGTTGGGTTTTTTTCATTTGTGGCTGGCCTTGTTCTAGGGGAAAAGGGCAATGATTTGATCCTTGTGTTAGAAGGTTAAGTACCGCCTCCTTGTAAAAGACTAATTTTATTAAAAAAAATTATTTAGATGGGGGAGACTCACCACAATAATTCTTTTCCTTGGTTCACTGAATTTGACAGACTAAGTGGCTTATCAGAAAAGTCCAAATGAGATTATGGAGAGTGTTACTTTATCCACAGTAATTTTCTTTTTCCTTTTGAAAAATAAATGTAGTAATTGTGAGAATAAACATACCTCTCCCTCCCCCCATTTGTGATAAAAGCCATCTTGTTATATGAATTTAAGATAACATTTTAGGAGAGAAAGGTGGGATGAGAGGGATTTACCTTCTCATTAATAATTGGAAGAAGATTTTAAGGGGTTGTTTCTGTTGTTTGGTTTTTTTTTTTTTTTTTTAAGACCTCAATAAGTGCATGTATACAAGATTATGGTGGAAGTTCTGTCTGGTTCTGATTCAGAAGTTCAGCTCTTGCATGTTCCTTTTTGAAGGACAGAATTGTCATAATTACAGAGCTGTGATTTAGGCAGGCTCTCATAAAGATAGACCTATTTCTGGAAATGGAAACCTTTCTCTTTTTTTTTTTTTTTTTTTTTTTTTCCCCTCCTTCCCCAAGCTTTGACTGCTTCTGCTGTGCTCACTTGTTGGGAACCTTGAAGCTTTAAGTTTTTTCCTGTAGATTTCTTTTTCACTTTTTAGACTAAAAAGCCCTTTTTGGCCTTATCTGCTTAGCCCATAACTAAGTATTATAAACATATTTTACTTAAATTATGGTGTATCTTTTTTCTGGTTGCAGAAAATAACAAAGTATGCCATTTTTTTTCTCTATGTATAAGGGCATATAGACAATCTGTTTAGTTATATACAGAGAAAATATTGGTCTTTTGATGAAACAGAGATGCATATTTGATGGCAAAATGACACACAATAGCATATGCCAAATTAAAAGCTTGTTGCTACCAGGGGGGATATGGCCTGCACACCGTACCGCATTTTCTATGCTTGCTGTAGTATTCTTTGGAGCATTTGTTGCACGAATTCATTTCCCAAAGCCATACAAAAATATTCATCGAAAGATCCAGAGTGTATCATGGCACGAGAAAGGGAATGGGATTTTGCTTCTGAATGGAGGTAGAGAAGAGTGAGAACCTTGAGGCTTTTGGCAGCACTGAGGTATTAGATCAACTTGGTTACATACCAAGATACACCCTGAGTTGATGGCAAATTATGCCTGAGTTGTAAAAATACAGGAAGTTCAGAATTCTTGATCTGAACTATTCAATCATTTTGCTTAAGGACAGGACTTCAGACTGTGTTTTTTTAAAAAAAAAATAAAATAATCACTTTCTAGTCAACACCCCACAGAAGAATGTTGGCATTCCAATAGAAAGCACAGTATCTGTGCAGGACTCCTCAAAACAAAGTAGAACGCTGTGGTTGTAAACAAGCCAAGCTGCAGACATTTACTTTTGTTTTTCTATGTTAAAAAAGAAGCAGAAATCAAACAGGAAGTCAATAATAAGCACATGAAACTATGGAAGTCTTTCATTTTTAATAATGTAGGATGTGTGCATATTTAAATAGCCTTTGGTGTGGAGGATATTTTTTTCCAAAGGAGTTCATAGTGTTTTGGAACCTAATTTGCACTGATTTTAAGCTTTCTAAGGGAGCATTAATAGAATTTCTTGACTTGTGTAATTAATGCTGTCATGAACATAGAATTTGTCTTCCTGAATGTAATTGCCTTGTGCTACTTAATGAGGACAGATCTGATTACTGCATAGGTGTTGAGAGGAGTGCAGCTGAAATGTCCAAGTGTCCAAGCTGAACATCTTGTACATGGCACATTTAAAGTTTTTTACCATTCCCTCTTTAAATCTCCCAGGGAAATGTGCATGATCAGTGTATTTCCTAATATGAAAAATCTGTTTATATTACTTTTCATGGATTGAAAGAGAATGAGGCTGGTCAGATAGGGCTTCACTGGAGAAACTAGTAAGATATGACTGAAAAAAGAAATTAGCTGGCCTGTGTTGTGCCTAGGGTAGTAGCCATATTAAAATGAGAGCCTGTGCTATAAGTGCATAAAGATGTGCACAACCCCTAGGCTTTTTTTGTTTGTTTTTTTTTTTAACACGGTCACTGAAACTGCTGGGGACTGCACTGTGGTTAAACATTGTGTGTATAGATCAGAGGTGAAACTGGGGAAGGATGTAGGGTTGGGGCTGTTCCTGGATGTCCAGCTGTAAGATTGTCACCGTATAAAGATGCTTCCTTGTTCTTTTAGCTGAGTAGCTTGCCAGAGCGGGCTTTTTTTGCAGTATGTTTAGTGGGCTTCCTCAAAACGGTTTGGCTGAACTTCTGTGCTGTGGACTCACTCTGCCCCAGGCTTATTGCATTGTCTGGCTAGCCCCATGCAAGCAGCTCTGCAAAGCTGCTTGGCTATGCCTAGCTTTTTAGAGAGAAATAAAACACTGCTTTCAAGTCCCATGCCATGCCTGGCATTAACTAACCCTCACTCCAGAGTTCCCATCCAAACAAGATTCCAACGCTTGGAGGTGGGGAAGCCTTTGGTCCCGTGAGGCTAGAGAAATGCCATGCCTTGCACGTAGCTTATGGCTCTGCTGCTAGCGACTGCTGCTGTGGTCTCCGAGGGTCGGAAGAGGGTGTTTCAGCTATGTAGTCAGAATTGCTAAATCCTTGTACTAACTTTCTGGAAGGATGCTAATTTTGTTGAGAGCATGTGTAAGATTCTTTGTCAAGGTAGTCTCCCAAATCAGGACTGTATGAATATAATATAGTGAACATTATAGTTTAAGAGGTATACTCACTATGCTGGTAAATTCATTTATTTATGTAGCTTTTGAGCTGATCATTAGGTTCCTGTTTACTGCGCTCACTTTTTATTTTCAGTTTGCATCACAGCTATCGTTATGGCTGAAAATTAGTTTGGCACATAGCGTGTGCAGCTATTGAATGTGCTCTCTGAGGACAATGTTATAAGTAAAATTAAGGAAAAATATGAAGTTTTGAGAATCAGATACTTTAAGACATAGAAACAGATCTGAGGTGGAGCTAGAGAGGAGGAAATCCTTCACCTGCTAAAGAAATACAAAAACAAATACAAGGAAGAAATTTTAGTAGGTAATTAAGTTGACAAATGGTAATACCCTTGGGGTCAGGGAATTGTTTCAGTTTGAGAATATATATTTTTCTGAACTNGTGGTATGGAGTAGGTATTGTAGTCCTGTTAGATCATCATTCTAAATTTATTCCAGTCTGTCAGAGTCTTCCCATCAGTTTTAAAGGTCCCTTCAATTTAGTTTAAACAACAGCTTAAGTAATTCTACCTGACTGAGAAATTATTTGAAATATGTATGACATTTGTTTTGAATTAATTTTTAATGTCCCCGTCAAATAACTTTTACTCTCAAAGCAGAGATACACTGGTCATCTAACACTTTTGAAGGATTGTATCAGTGAGAAGGGAAGTGAATTTGACTGTTTCCTTGCATTTTGGGGTTTGCTTAGGAGATAACATTATCATAAAAGACTATTAAAACTAGCAACGACTGAAGAATCAGGTTCCATCCCTCTGCATTGTTTGAAGAGATGTCAGAGCAGAAGGTCTTAGAGGATTATATGCCTGTCTTTTCAGTGGTGTTTACAAGGTTATCTGTCAAAAACTAAATGTCAGAAATTGATTAATCCTTAAGATATTACAAGTTTTAGGTTCTTCCTGACGTATTGATACAAAAGTGGTATTTATACCAAATGGTCTTTCAAATTCTGAATGCTTTTTTTTTTTTTTAAATAAGTAGCAATAACAAGTTATCATGTCCCCCAAAGCAGTTGTCTGCAGTAAATTCATATAATGCTTCATAGTTCTTGTATATCTTGTAAGATACCTTTTCTTACTTTGACAAGAGCATAGCTTGAAACAAAAATTTACAGTTAGGAAGCTGAGGGATTACGTCGTGTGTGTGTCCCACCCTGTTTCTTTGTTTTTTCTAAGGTGTTCAAACCTTGTCCTTTAGGAACTCTTATTTACAGACCAGCCTAAACCTGCCTGTCTTTGATGTTTAGTGAGTCTAGAACTGAAGGGGGCAACCCTTCACGCTGCTCAGACTGCTTAGATGCTTGTCATGCAGCTCCTGAAATCCTGTGATCGGTGAATGTAGTAGTTCAATAGCAGCTCAGCCCTTTGTATGATAGTTGGACTAGATGGTTGGGGATAGTGACTACTGTGTCAGTAGTACACACAGCAGGCAACTTTGCTTACGAGTTAAAGCCATTGTTATATGACCCGAATGTATTGACCTCCATCTTTCTGTTTAGAATATGCGACTACCACAAATTACCTTTAAGGTGTTCTTTGTCACCAGTCTAAGGATATGTGCTGATACAGAAATACTGTTTTGAGTGAAGCTTCAGTTTGGGAGCATAACACATATCAGATCTTACTGTCATGTGAAATACAGACATTCAACATAAACCATGTAGGAACAGTTTCCTGCAAAGAGTGTGGTCATTGAAGAGTACAATTAACTTGTTGAGTGGCATTTGAAAAATTGTGGGGAGATGTCTTTCCATGGCTCATAAAGTGATTACTTGCTATGTAAAGTGATTAATACAGTTGCATAAGTTCTAAAAATGGAAACTAAAGAAGCTTCTTCCATTTTTGAAAGTTGCCTAGCTAGCTTTGGTTTACTGTCAGTAAATTAACTATTTGGTGACTTTGTGCTTTGCACACCAATAAAAGCATTTGTAGTACTACACTAACAGTGCTACCTGAAATTTCTTGTTGTCCATCCTATTTGAATCTGGTTCTTAAATAATTCATGACTGACTTACATGGCTCTTGTATCTAGAGCTTTCACAGGAGACTCACTCACTCACCAGTACCATTTTCCAAAATGTAATGGAATTACTGTAACGTATCTAAAAGTAAAACAGCATCTTACTTTTGAAGACATATTATTGCCTATAAATTTAAAACCAAGCTCAGCAACAATAAGTTAGTGAATGATGTAATTAAGATGTCTGTATTAGTAACTGAAGGTGTTTTACTGTGCCTTTTTTTTATTTTTCTCACATTTTTCCCTCCCTTCTGTTCCCGAAGAGTTCTAGAAGCCAGTATTGCAGAAAATAAAGCAAGTTTAAAGAGGACGCACCCAGAGGTATGGAGTGACTCTCCAAACCCTTATGATCGAAAGCGGCAAGACAACTGTCCAGTAGGATTAAAGAATGTTGGCAACACATGCTGGTTTAGTGCTGTCATTCAGGTAAGAACCCTCTTCGATTAGCTGTGTGTACTCTTAGTTGTATTTTTTGTAAGGTGAGTTATCTTATTTTAAGTAGGTAACTTTAAGATACCTGTTTTGCTGGGAAGTTTAGGCCACTGGATGAGATGTTTTTGAGCGTTACTTATTTATTGCATCTCTTAACGTGTTTATCCATAAGCCTGATTGAAACATAGAAAGTATTGTAGTGTAATATTTCTTATTAAAAAGTTGTTGAAGACACGGAGTTGAGTCTCTGAAGATCCTGGGTGTCTGCAACTCATGCTGACATCAATGACAATTGTGGATGCCTAGAAATGTGAAAATCAGATTACAGACGAGGAACAGGCTTCTTATATTAGAAGGAATGCACGTAAATGACTGAAAGAGGGTAGCTGATAATGGAGGTAGGTAGAGGAAATGAGACACCCTCAGTAATGGAGTGCTTACTGGAACAGCTACAGGAAAATAGATAGCTGAGTAGGGTAAAAGAAGGAATAACTGATAGAAAAGGAAAGTTGAGGAGGAGGAAAGTGAAGGTCTTATATGGATGCAATTGTGTCTGTTTTGGGTTATTTTACTTGATACAGCTAATATGTGTGCTCTTAGTCTGTTTTTGTGTATAAGTAGCTTAATTTAAAAGCTACCTTTTTTTTAAAGATAAGGTCAATAGGGAAATTAGTACAGATACTGCAACTTGTCTAGTGAAACCTAATGTTCTAATATAAAAAAGTCATTGTACATAAACTTTATGAATTCCTCTTTTAAGAGGTTTTCTTTTAGAAGTGATTGCTAAAGCTGTATATGTTTGTCCTGGTTTCAGCTGGGATAGTTAATTGTCTTCCTAGTAGCTGGTATAGTGCTATGTTTTTGAGCTAGGTATGAGAAGAATGTTGATAACACACTGATGTTTTCAGTTGTTGCTAAGTAATGTTCAGTCTAAAGTCAAGGTTTTTCAGCCTTTGATGCCCAGCCAGCAAGAAAGCTGCAGGGGCACAAGAAGCTGGGAGGGAACACAGTCAGGGCAGCTGACCCAGAGTGACCAACGGAGTATTCCATACCATATGACGTTTTAGGAACTGAGACGGGCGCGTTGCCGCTCGGGGTCTTCCGGGTGCATCGGTCGGCGGGTGGTGAGCAATTGCGTTGTGCATCACTTGCATATTCCAACCCTTTTATTATTACTGTTATCATTTCATTAGTGTTATCATTATTAGTTTCTTCTTTTCTGTTCTATTAAACCGTTCTTATCTCAACCCACGAGTTTTAGTTCTTTTCCGGATTTTCTCCACCATCCACTGGGTGTGGGGGGGAAGTGGGTGAGCGGCTGCGTGGTGCTTAGTTGCTGGCTGGGGTTAAACCACGACAATGTTTCTTTAAATAATCTGTAGATATATTCAAAAGCATCCAAACCCACAGAAAACTGTGGGTGAAAGTGGAATACAATAGGGGGAAATTTATTTTTAGTCTACCAGAAGCAAATTCAGCATGTTGTAACTTTTTCATAGTCTGACATTTTGAGAGGAATCAAATAAAATATTTAATACCCATTTTTAACAAATTACTGTCAGGCTTGAAGCACTTCAGATAAACTAATATTGTTACTTTTCATACTGATGGCTGTTGTACTTCAGGCTGAGTCTATTTAGATCAACATTCTGCCTAGCAATTTCTGCAAATGCATGCTTACAGAGGAGTACAAACAGTATACATGATACTGCTCTGTTAAAACACTCCCAAGACTCCCACTGCTTTAGTGGTGGGGGAGTTTCTTAATCCTCTGCAGTTTTAGTTGGTAATCCCCAGTGGACCTCTTTTATGTACTTGTCTCCCTTGAAAGTTGCAAACTTGTTGCACCCATAGGGTTGTTTGGGTGGGAATTCCATAGTTGTGCTCCATATTGCATGAAAAACTGCCTCATTTTTGTTTGTTTTTTTTTGAACCTGGCTCCCACTAGCTGTCTCGTGGCCTCCATGTCTCCTGGTGGACAAGTCAGTTAAGTTGATTGCCGTTACAGTTCTGTGGACTGCTGTCATAGTCTTTCAACAGGTTGCTGGTGTCTTTTCCCAAGCTGACTGCTGAGTTGTTGCCTATATAGAATCTGTTCTAACCTCTGACCTGCTTTGTTGCTGTTCTCCAGATCTCTTCTAGCATTTTAGTTGGGGGACCAGGAAAGTTCTCAAGGTGTGAGTGGGCTAAGAATTTGAAGTGGTATGATGGACAGATACAGGCTCTTCAGGAAAGACAATTAGGAATGATAAGGACGGGCATTGCCTTCCTTGTGAAGGAGCAGCTCAAATGTATGTGGTACTTGTCTGAGATAAGATGATAGTTTAAGATGAGAGTTTGTGGGTCAGCATCAGAGGAGAGGCTCGTAGAGGTACCACCCTGTTTAGTCTGTTACAGAACACACTCCTCAGGATGGGGATATGGACAAAGCTTTCTTTCAAGGCTGGTTCCCATGGAGAACTTTAATAAACATCCTGACACCTGCTAGAAGTCCAACACAGCAGAACACAAGCAAATGAGATTTCTGGAGAGTATCAGGGACAACTTCTTGATACGGGTACTGATGGGCCAACTAGGTGTGATGCACAGCTGGATCTGCTGTTCCCTACAGTGGAAAAACTGGTGGGAGATGTAGTAATGTGGGTACTCTTGACTGCAGTGACCATGAAATAGTGGAGTTCAAGATCCTGATGGGAGTGAGGAAGGAGTAGCAGGGTACAGACCCTACAGTTCAGGCGAGCAGACTTTGGCATCTTCAGGAAGTTGGTATCTGGGATCCCATAGGAGGCAGCTTTGAAGGGCAGACGGGCTCAGGCAAGCTGGCAGCATCCTCTGATTGCCAAAGGGTCCATACTGCTGCTCAGGGAACTCATGGCCAAGCTCCTATGCAAGCAGGCAATGTGCAGGATCTGGAAGCAGAGATGGGCTACTGAGGAGGAGTTTGGAAATGTTGCCTAGGCATGAAGGGATGATGTTAGGAAAGTCAAAGCTAACTTAGAGTTGATGCGTCAAGGGATGTCTAGGGTAACAAGAAGAGGTTTTGATGCTACACTAGTTGTAAAAGGCTGAGCAAGGCGAACATTGTTCTGTTGCTGAATAGAGCAAGTGATTTAGTGACAGCAGGCTTAAATAAGGCTGAGGTACTCGGTGCCTTGCTTTGCCTCAGTCTTCACAGATGAGGTCTCCCAGACCACTGTGCTTAGTTGGGGGAGAGGAACTCTGAGCAGTGGTTAAGGATTGAGTAAGAGATTACTCGAGGAAACTTCACCCATATAAGTCCACAGGACCCACTGAGCTGCATCCAGTGGTGCTGAGATAATGGGGGAAAGTGTTAGCAAGGCCACTCTGTCATTTTTGAAAGCTCATGGAGAATCAAAGAGGTTTCTGATTAACTGCAGACAGGCCAAAAAGTCAACCTGGGAAGCTATAGGATGGTTTGCATTAGCTGACCATTGAGAAGATGGAGCCAGGCATTTCACAGCAGTGCATATTGGGAGAATGAGAGGCAATGGGAGTAGAGTTGAGATAAGAGAGATTTAGCCTGGGTATAAGAAGCATTCTTCCCCATGAGGACAGGCAGGCAGTGGAGGTTTCCCAGAGAGGCTGTGCAGGCTCTGTCAAACCTTGAAGGCTTTTAAGACATGCCTGGAAAAAGCCCTGAGCAGCCTGGTCTGATCTCACAGGTGACCTCCTGCTCAAAGCAGGAGGTTTGAAAAGAGACTTCCATCAGTCTCTTCTGAGCTGAATTACCCTACAATTCTATAGTAATGTTTTCTGTTTCATTCTGTTTTCCTTTCTTAATTTTTTTTTTTTTTAGTTCTTTTAACTACTTCGTGTATTGAACTGATACTTTCATGGAACTATCTATCATAAATTCCAAGTTTTGAATAATACTAGTTAGCTTGGTGCCCAAAATTTTCTATAAATTTTGGGGTTGTTTTCCACTATGTACCTCACTGTACATTTATCTGTATTGAATTTAGCTTTCTTATTACATAGTCACTCAGTCCCATATGATCCTTCTGTCAGTTCATTTTTGCCAGCTCTTGTTTTTACTACATTGCATATCTCTGTACTGAGCAAAATTGGTCATCTTGCCACTTGCTTTCTTTTCTAGATCACTTCTGAATTTTGCTTACCAGCGCAGACTTTATGAATTTGCAGTAACCTCCCTTCAGGCTGGAGCAGATAGTTTGCTCCTGCCCTCTTTTTCTTTTTCATTGCCTATTTGTCTGTGCCTTGACCTTCCATCTTACCTCATTGCTGCTTAGTTAAAAGTTTTTGTTGAATGGCTTCTTCAGAAATTACTCTGAAATCCCAGAACTACATAAATTGGATTGCTGTTATCCAAGTTCTTTTTGACTTCTTAATATTGAGCGTTTTTGTTTTTTTGTTTGTGGTGGGTTTTTTGTTTCTTTTTAGGTTTTTTTTTGGTTTTTTTTTTTTTAATGGGCAGGATTTACTTACCTGCAGGTAATACTTAGGTAACACTGTAGATAAGGAAACAGAAAGACTTCTTTATTTGTTCTACCACCTCCCTTCCCACAAAAATTTTTATGTTCTTAGGCCTCTCTTCTTTCAGCATCTAGTAATCTATCAGGTGTTTGAATTTTCTGTTTTCCTGAGATCTTTTGGTGTTTCCATTGTTCATCTCTCCTTCTTTCCTTATTCCTTCACATCAATAGCTCTTTTTCCAATAGCAGAAACATTGTCTGGTGCTAATATAGAGAAACATTTTATTTCCATAAAGCTCTTTGTGGAGCTAATATGCCTTGGCGTTTTACCTTCTCTGTCGTGTAATCAGATTTTACATTCCATAGTTGTCCTGAATCTTGAGATTACTTTTTATGTGTATGTGCATTACTGTAAAAGAAATATGTATACACAGGAAACTGCAAATGTTTAAATAAATGTTTTCAAGGAAACTTGAATTTTAATTCATTAAGCACAGGGGTAAGAACAGAGGCTAGAGAATGTAAAAACCTATGCTAGACCTATGATCTCATGTTATTTATACATGATATGCAACTTCATACCTTGAAAATGGATTATAAAGAGGGCTAGGTAATTCTTATGGTCACTACCCATATTATGTGAAAATCTGTGGCATTTGTAATTATAAAGGTTTGATCCTAAAAGATAGTTAAACTTCTATATTTATGTCTATAGAATGTAATTCAAGTAGACCATTGAAAGATTTATAACTTCAGTTGTTTGAAAATGTAGGTTATTAATCTTGTCTGCTAGCCAGGAAGACTTATGTTTCAAACAACCATCCTAGGAAACTTAATGCATGTTAATTTAGGGCATTATCTAATACCATATTTATTTATCCACAGGGCAGATTGATTCCTTGGGTTGCATTGACTGTGTAGAAGTATTTTCAAGCTTTCTTTGGGAGTCTTTTGAAACCTGACACATCACATAGGTCAACAATATCTAAATGTTAACTACTGTCAGTCACAAAGTTATATTGTGTAATATAATCTAAAACTAAATTGCAAAGAAAGAAAATTTTTTTCCTTCTATTTAAGGGGTGCTTGTTAAGGGAAAAAAAAGCGTTTGACATTTTGACAGTTTCCTCATGCAAGGTATGTTGTTTTTTATAGCCACCAGTTAGCTGACCGTCAAATGCAATCATCAATTGTTCGTTGTATTTGCATTAAGAGCATGAAATTCCTTAAACTATGTTTTCAGTGAGTGTCAGCAAACCTTAACAAGATTCAAAGTTTCCTAGAAATACTGCCTTTTAATCTGTATTTATTTGTGCATTAGAGAAATACACACATATGGAAGTCACCCTCTTCTGTAGGGAAAGAGGGGACTATCTCTTCAGATGGCTCTAAACCAAAGTTTTGCTTTCAACAGTTACATTCAGCATCTTTAGAATGAACAGTAATAGTTTTTCCACAATGTTAACTTCTACAAATCTGTCCTGCTCTTGAAGACTTTTGACTTGATAATAACTTGAATTTAAAACTGACTCCCCAAGAAAATATGTCAAAACAAAACTGTATTAAAGTATGTTCGCCTTTTCCTTACCTGCTAAGAAATGAATCAAGTCTCTCAATGGTTTCCCACCTCCTCTTGAACTTGTAAGAAACCTGTATTTTTGACAGGTTCACCCATAGATGGTTTTGCTACTGTTTATTTAGATTAACTTTTATAGTGGGATCCCTAAATCTTCAGGTTTTAGAATATTTCTAGAAGGCTTTTTGTGTGTGTTTTGTTGTTGTTTTTTAATTCTCATTATTGTAACTGCCTATGTCCACTCTTGAACTTAAGATAGCAAGTTCTCTAAAGAAACAAAGCATGAATATACTCCTATATGTTTTTACTTTTTTCAGTAGATTTCAGTGGCTCCCTTGTAAAAATGTAACTTTACAATTTTCCTTGGGTTCAAGAGTTTATAGCCTGAAAATGGTTTATAACTAACACATTTACTGAGCCTGCGAAGCAGCTCCTTTGTGTTATGCTGAGCATGAATTAAGTGTTTGCAGGACGTAGGATATAGGAGGAGGGTAACACGCAGGACATGGAAGCGCTATTGGAATCGTGTCTGTAGGCTTGCTGCCTGTGCAAGTTGTCTCCCAGGTGTTTTGCTTTAAGGCATTGCACATGACTAACTTTATCTTCTGGAGTTCCAGGTCGGGTTTCAGTCATGTGTGAGAAATAATGCCCTGGCAGTACTTGCCCCTTGAAAAAGGTGGCGTGGGAGATACTGAGTAGTTGGTCATTTAGTGAAGGTTGTGCACTCAGTGTGCTGAGACAAATTTCTGATGGAAGGAAGATAGCCTGTGGGGAAGCACATGAAAATTGTCCTTCCCTCCCCGCCCAGTCCCATACCTAAAGTACTAGGTGCAGTGTTTTCCTGCGTCTCATGAGTTCCCGAAGGCCTGTCTGGATGGTAGCTCCTCCCTTTACCAAGTGACTTATCCCAACAGGACAGCTGAGGCTTGTCATGCCCACACTCTTTTCTCTGGGAGTCTGGTTAGTCATTCAAAAATGAGACCTTCCCCCTGCCTGCCCAAGTACATAGTTTGCGGAACAAAGAATTAACAAGCTACTGTCTTAGAAGCATAAATCTCCATGGCTGCTCTCTTTAACTTTTATTTTCAGGGTCCCTCACACCACTTCTGGCATTTCACTCTGTTGCATTGTGTTTAGGAGCAGCTTTCTTGCTTTTCTGATGCCAATATATTTGGGGTTAGGATCTCCTTTGATCCTAAGCTTCTAGTTCTGGGAAGAAGTGAGCCAGCTTGATGGGTGAGAATCAAGTATTTTCTTCCCAGTTGGTGGCTCAGCTATTGTTCTTACCGTCTTTGAAGCAGCCCGCTGCAAGTATCTAACTTTTGCATTGTTTTGTTTTTCCTATTTGTCATGTTGAATGGAAAAGATTGTGATGGATGATGTGGTAGTGCATTAATACCAAAAGTGGTATTATATAATGAGTTGCATATATGTATATTGTACACAACTCCCTTGCTTTCCTGGGCGTGCAATGGAAGGCTTCATGCTGAAGAACATTCAGTGTGCAATCCCTATTTGAGTTAGTGGTCATTGATGGAATATTTTCTTTCCACTATTTTCTTTCTGGAGCAGCCTTAGGGGGTGGGGGCAGAATATGATATAAACTGTTCTGTAGAATTTCATGGGCAGAGGAATAGTGATGCTGGAAATCTAATTTCTTGCTTTCCCTCCCTCTGTCACTCCCTCTGTTCCCCTGTAGAGTAAAGATTGACCTGTCACTTCCAAGTTCAGTCATCCTATGATATTGCTGACAGGAAATTCCTTTTTCTGCTTTTTGTTCTTCACTGTGGTCTCCAGTTCCCTCAGGTTGCTTGTATGATTTTTGAAACTCTTACCTTATATTTAGTGGTATATAATATTGCGGTTTCTGTTGTGAAGGGTTGGAAAGCTTTAATGCGTGTTGGCTTTAGCTCTGACTCATAAATAGTTGTTCCTTTAATAAAAATTAAGGATACAGAATAAGTGTTGGGTTGTGATCCTATGTGCAATTCCTAGGTTTAGGAGGCCATAAAGCTATTGCATTGTTTAGGTGTGTTGTTTAAAGTTATACCACAAACTGATTTCAGGTTGTTGTGCATTTAGGCAAGAAGTTGAAAACTGTAACCATGTAAGGAAATGTTGGCTGTTATGTCCTAACAGAATTTTTTTCCTTGCTTTGAACACGTAATAGAGAAGTGGTTGAATGGCATTTTTTAGTTTGTGCCAAGGCACAAGTATAAAGTAAGTTCTTTGGACACATCTCACATCATACTTATCTGTCTTCTGAATTGCAGTAATGTTCTGAGTTTGTTGCTAGAAACAAGTAAATATTCTCTAAATGCAGGCTGGTAATACTGTGGTGAGCTGTTTGTTGAAAATGTTGACTTAACCCAAGTCTGTTAGGGGTCTTTAAGTTAGTATGACTTTCTAGATCAAACAGTATGAAAGCTGTTTTCCATCTTCTTCCGTATTACACCTCAGCCTTTTGGAGAAGTAAAACATGACAGCTTAAAACTGCATTTTATACCTTGGTTTTCAGCAGTTTGGAATGCTGATTGGTTGACAGTTTATCTCCAAAAGGACACTTTAATTTATACTTTCCAAAGCTTTTAAGATTTGGGATTGAGTCTCTCTGTGACTTTGAAAATGCTAAACATTTCCCTGACTGCTACCACTGTACACATGGGGTTTTTCTGCTTAAGTTCAGCCATGAGATAGTGTCATGTCTGTCTGTAGGAGTTTTGCTTCAGAGAGAGAGGGGAAAAAACTCCTCTTCCTATACTTTCACAGTGAAGTTTTAACAGGAACCTGCTCAAGTCCCAGCTTTGAAGCTGTTTTCCTCTCTTCCCTTCCCTCTTCCTTATATGCCATTTTCTAAACAATGCGAGGATTTTCAGCAAGGCTTTTGGCTGTGCCAAATTCTCAGTGTATGGAAAGAAGCAATATCAGGAATATGTTTTGGGTGACTTCCTCATTTTCTTAAGGTTTTTTTAATCTCTAAAAGGTAGAAGACGTTACACAGGGCTACTGTGTGCTTAAGAGAAAATATATTTAAAATTATCTCTACTCTTGTTACAATAATTATTTTCTACATTGTAAGTAAAATGTGATTAAACTAATTTGCATATACATATAACAGTCAGTTTCCTTTTAGTTTAAGCATTATAGGAAGAATTCCTGTTATGTATTTATGCTTGCTGACTTTTACTGCTATGCAATGCATGCATAGGGTCAAATATAGGTCTGATGACCACATTTAATGCCCGTCATTAGTCTCTATTCTGTAAACAGGATTTACCACTTACAGGAATAAGACATTCACAAGTGGAGTAGGAGGCAGCCCCAAGTTCTAAGGAGGTGCTGGGTAGAAAGGAGCGTAGCGCAGGAGCAGGGCAGCCAACGCAGTGGCCACAGCCACTTCATGGACTTAGTTGTGAGATAAGTAGGTTTAAGAGTATGAACCAAAAGGTAAAATAGATCAATAAATAGAAAATGTGGGGAAGGCCTTAAAGAGGAGGGAGAAGTCATCCTCCCAAATCAGTGGTATAGAGACCAAAAAACTTGAAAGTTGGAGAGCAGTGGACTTAGTTGCCAATGAAGTTGCTTATGTTTTTTCAGTATGGAGCTTTGCTGGACACTAACATTCAACCTGAGACGTGTAGGAGTGTTAAGTCACTGATAAGCCTAAGTGCAGTATTTAGGAGTACTTTTATTTTGAAACCTTAGTACTTCAAGTATGGGTAACCAGTTAATTTAAAGTTCTTAATGTTATTGGAAGGACCATATGGTAATGTGTGCAGGTGGGGGCATACATTCCATAGAGTTCTGTGTTTTCTTTGATTTAGATTACTGGCATGAATAAAAAGTTAACCCTAATAATAGCCAATCTACCCACTAAAACTAGCTCTATATACAGTAAACCACCAAAATTGTTTATAAAGTGAAGTGAGAACATAAATCTAATTTGTCATGTTGGCAGAGGCAAACTATTCCAAAGAATAGAATTAATGACGTGGGCAGAGCTCTATTTTTGTTTTTTATTTTTAGAACAATAATAATCTTTTAATTCCTTAAAATTGTTCTCTGCTTGCTATACAGAATGAAGGTAGTTACGGTCTCTGCTTTGTGGCTTTAAAATCTGAATAGATGTAAAATTGGAAATGCATAAAAGGCCCCAGATGACTAAATGAGTCAAATGGGTGTTGCGATGTGTTAATGCATATATAAGCTTTCAACTTACACGAGATCATGTTTTAGCTAAATGCCAGTACCTGAAACAATTCATTTAAGAGCTCTGTAGGAATGCATACTTTTCTTTCCCCCTGCCAGAGAGTTGCTTTTCAAGCCATACTAATAAGATATATTTAGGTTGTGGTTATTAGCCAAATTAAATTCTTCCTAAGTTTTCTTTGCCAAAACTCAATTTAGTCTTTTTATTTGTCTCCTGTTAAATCTCAAGCCTTGGCACTAATTTGGACAAATTCCTAGCCAGTATTTGCTGCTGACACATAGGTATCGTTATGCTCACCTACACTAGTCCTGGCACCTTTGTCTGATGTTAATCCCCTTAACTTTAGTAAAAGGGAGCCTACAAACTGGCCTGCCACAAGAATGGGAATGGCACAGCTTTTCTTGGGGCTGCTCTAAGAGAAACCTGAATGATGACCGCATTTCACAATATGCTGGTGGTGTTCCAGCTGTGTGCCTGTAGGTGTGTCCTATTTTGTTTGCTAAGCTTCATAAGTAACTATGATTCCTGCCCCCCGCCCCCCAGCCCCGTACTTGTCACCTTAGGAGAAGTTTAGGTTTTCTGCAGGCATTACAGCACTGGTCAAACGTATTCATTCTACTTAAGCATCCTAGATGATTTTCTGCCAAATGAGAATATTTTTGTCATCTTGCTGACTGGCTTAGAATTAGTAGTCTGAATTGCTTTAATATGTATTTCACAGAAGAATTTGAAAGTAATTAATTCCTTCCAAGCTTAACCTTTGCGAATGGAATGGGAAGATGGCTGTGTTCATAGTATTATGAAATTAAGGCTTTTCTGTAAACTTGTATAAAGGTGTTCAATATTTAAAACTCCCCAGTTCTTGTGCAAAATTTTTTGCTTTTTTTGTTCTCAGTGGTGGAAACAAATAAAAAATCGCTAGTCAAAGAAAACAAAAGGTTTTCATACATCTGTTAGTGAAACAGCTGGTTTACATGCCCTGTGCTTATAGAACTTGCAAGAATCCATCAAAGAGCCTGTATAAAGCTTTGTGCTGCAGCTTGGTAGGTCATCTTTTAGATGCAGAAGTACTGTTTTCCTGCTCTCCAAGTGTTGTTGATGTCAGTAACTACTATTTTAGGACTCTGCTGGTGGTTCTGCATGCCAAGCTTTTATGGATTTAATATGCTGACTAATTTATATTCTTGCAGTATTAATGCAGCATCACAGTCTTGAATGTTAAGAATTACCTTTACTCAGGCAACCTAAATTCTGCCAAGGTCCTTAGTTTTGGTAATCTTAGACATTAAGAGGGGAAAGGGATAAGCAGGGTGTGTTAGGTGAAACCAAGGCATCTTATTCTGAAATTGCATTTGGACTCTATACAGTGTGGGTAGGCATTACTCAGAAAAGTGAATGTTTTTAGTATCTTACAGTCTTGAAGCTACAACTCTACGTAGCTCTTTCTGGCATGACAGAAAATATGTCTACATCATCACCATGTGTAGCAGGAGAAAACCACAGTATGTCCTGTCATTCACCGTTAGTTTGAACACCCTAAACTGACACTGAATTTTTGTTGTTGTTGTTTATTCTCATTTTCTCTTAGTATCTTGTTCAGCCCCCAAACTGACATGATAGGAGGCAGGTATAGTAAAAATCTGTTGATTTTCATGATAATTTGAATTGATATAACTTTATCTTAGCCTTGCTTGGGCAAGTTTCCAGATGACAGCTTTTAAATAGGTTTAAATACACTGGGGGGGGAGGAAGGGGGAAACAAACACCTTTTTAGAGAATTTTTCTTGCATGCATAAGTTTTGCATGCTTTACATTGGTAGATATAAACATATTTGATCAAGGGCAGTAGATATGAAGAGTCTACCTTTCAGATCCAGCCTGTTTTCTTGCACTGGGACTCCTGACACCTTTCTGTAGCTGAAGCCAAGTGGGTAAGAGGTGAAGTGTTGAAGGCCAGTGCTTTGGTGTGGGGCCAGCGGGTGGCACTCGGGCCAGGGACAGTCTCTGCTGTGTCTCTCTCGGTGTCTGCAGAAGAAGAGCTTCTGCTCCATGGCGTCACCTACCCTGGGTGTAGAAAGCCTAGTCAACAGATGGCTCGGCAAATTGGGATTTGTTTTGCCTAGCCCCTTTCTGAAGTACTGGGGTGGTTGGCCATGGGATGTCTCTGCTGCAATGAGGGCTTAGGTGAGCTTGTTGATATCTGCTTACCTCAGAAAGAACCGTAGGTTCCTCCTTGAAGTACTTCAGGCACAAAAATTGGTTGGTCTTAGGCATGCTTATTGTATGCTTGTTTATACTTACATTGGGAAATTACCTTCTTTTTTTTTTATGAAGATAGAAGTTTCCTGAAGTTGATTTATCTCAGTATAGAAGAGCTACGACATAGTGCTGTCCTGTTAGCATTAGTGGTGTTGGCAGTAGATTAACTGTGAGTGTTCTGCTGCATCTCAGTACAACCACACACAGCATAAGCTGTTTTGGAGAAAAGTTTAATAACTAAGTATCTTGCATAAGAAATTTTGAGTAGAACAAAGCTGAAGAAGAAAAGACCGTATCAGACAATCCTCTTAATTATTCTCAGCAGCTTGCAAAAATAGCTTTGTTCAGCTTAGTAAAGCATGGAGCTACATGTTCACAGTTCAGAGTTCTGGATTAAAGAAATACAGTTCTTGTGGGAAAACTTGTGGATTGAAGGCCAGGCAAAAATTCTAAACTTTAATACAGTTTTCTGTACTTAATTCATATATGTGTGTTATGAAATTGGCCAGCTCAGCTGCTTGGCACTTTGATGGCACTTGGATTAGTCATGAAGAGAAGTCAGTCTTTGGGCATTATATTTCAGCAGCTGGTTTATTTTGTTTGTAAGACATTGCTATGTATTGCTTGATGAAGAGCCCACCAGTGGAATGCTGTTACATCATGAGACATAACTTCAGTTAGTATCAACTTCTAGAATGACAGTTGAATTAAATATTAACATTTTCTATTCTTTGAGTAAGTAAACAGAGGACTCTGTTTTAATCTCCCTTCTCTGCAAGGACAGATAAAAGGGGAACCTGTATTTTGAATACCAAAAGAGGGAAAAAAAACCTCCTTGACTACTCAATTGTCTGTTGATTTAGCAAGGTCAGAAAGATGTTTTTTGGTTGGTTTTTCTGATACTATTTTTAAAAATTATTTTATTTTTAAATTTAAAAATAAAGTTAGGAAAGACACCTTTTTGCTGGAGATGCTATATACTGTGGGGTATTGGAAGGGGTTAAACTCAGTAAAGGCTCTTTCAGGAGGAGAGTCAGGAATGTTGCAACTTTTGACAAACTCATTTTTTTTTTGCTTCCAACATGTTCTAAATTATTAGAATAAATGCAGTGCCTCTTCACAATTATGAGTGTCACTTTCTTGGCATTGTGCAGTTGAAATCCTATTAAACCCGCTGTGGTCTGCGACTTTAGTCTTTACCTGTGTAGGACAAGTCACGGGATCAAAGTCTATTGCTGGGGGAGGCAAGCTCTACCTTTTGAAAATAAATAGCTAATATGTGATCAGGAGGGGGTGTGTGGGGGTAGTTAATTATGGATTGTAAAACCGAAAGGTATGAATAGAAGGGTAAATCTTCCTGTGCTTCTCTGATGAGCATGTTTAAAATGCTTTAGACCTTTTCTGCTACACTTTCTTCATCAAAATGTTAGTCCATGGTAATGAAGTGAACTTCTGTTAAAGTGCTTTCTGTCTGTACAGAACTGCAATGATGCAGTAACACAAGTGCTGAGGACTTTGGTTCTCAGCCACTGCTTTGGACTTTTTATTTTTGCAACCCAGAGTCATTGTGTTCTTGTACTCTCTTGGCTCCAGGCTGTGTTACACTATGGGGTTCTTTGTGGGTGTGCCTGTAGACACCTGCTTTCATGTCTTACTGTGTGTAAAATGAGAATGTTACCAATTCCTTACCTGCAAAGATGTGTAACCCTGTTTTCTTACTCTAATGTACATCATACAGATCCTATAATAATGGGAGGAGTAAACAGAATGCAGAAAGTACAGGCAATTGCAAGTGGATTTAAGTTACATATACAGAGATGTATGATAGAGGGGCTACAAGATGAATTTTACATGGCTAAACAGGCTTTAATTTCAGTTTGAAAACTAACGGTAACACAATTAATAAAATTATTGTTTTAAAAAGGAGTTTACCTATCATCTAAAATTGTTCTGTTTATATGTTTAAGTGTAAAGAAGTTTTTTTATTACACTGTTTTCTTGGCAAAAATAATTGTCTTCTGGTGAAAATATGTTTAATAAAGTGAAGTGAAATAATCTGGCTTCCAAAATGAAACTTTAGTATTGCTTATGTTTAACATTCCATTTATTTCGCTAAGGCACATTTGGAAGAATTTTGTTTGTAGAAGTGCTTAAATGTTTTTGGTTTTTTTTTCTTTTTTTTTCTTTTCAGTCATTATTTAACCTACTGGAGTTTCGAAGGCTAGTTTTGAATTTCAATCCTCCTGCAAATGCTCAAGACTTGCCCCGAAACCAAAAGGTAAAATTGGAAGCTAACTTCCCCTTGTGGCTGATAAGGGCGTTTCTCTCTTGTAATTGAATTTTGCACTGTTCCTAGCTCAAATTAGCACCTATAAAATCCATGCTAATTAATGTTTCTCTGAGCTTCCTATTATGGGTCTTACATAAAATATGTTAGCCTCACAGTAGGGTACGGGCAAGACGTTGAGAGAGGCAGAGTTTGCTCAGTTTAGGCCAGCCACATTCAGTGGAAGGGCTTTGCTGATACAGCTGTAGCAGCACTGCTGCTAGTAGGTGAGCATTTCTAATGTGAATGTAGCTTGTGTTAGCAAACATTTTATTTTTAACCTAGTATTAAGTACTATGTGTGACTGACATTCCCTAGGATCAAATTTCCGTGCTAATAAAGACCAAGTTTTAATAATCCCGGATTTTCAAGACTTCGGTTTACATCCTGTTATTCTTCCAGTTGGTAGAAAGTAGAGTTTAATGCAAGGGTCATGATACTCTCTTGATTCAGAATTAAAGCATGTGGTTGTACTTCAGGGAATATTGCATAGAGGGGTGTTTTTGTTCTTTCCTATCAATATATTGAATCCAAATGCTGTTAATAATTTGGCATGTAAAATTTTTAATCCAGAAGTCAGTGGTATAAATTTTTACTTTCAAAAAACCCACAAACAAAACAAACACCACCACCACCCTGTTTGCCTCCAGTAATTGGACTTTGTTTTTCTGGATTTTAAACTTGGGCGTACACTTGAAATCTCCAATCTGTTTTTGTTCTTTTTAATTTGAAATTCATTTTTCTTCCTTGGTGTGTTCCTCAGCTTCCTTCTGTAGAACAAATATGTTTCTCTGTAGTTACTGCAGCTTCTTGCCTCTCCTAGCTCACTTACTTCTTGCTGTCATATGAACAGATCTTTTTTGCTGTACACAGTGAGGCCAGCTAAATATTTGACCTCGACAGTATCTTCAGGAAACATTTTATTATCAGAGGAAGTGGGTTACTGTGCTACAGGTTAGCACGTCCTATCCCCTGTTTCAACATTATCGTTATGCCAGCCAGTGTCCTGGCATACTGATTAACAATAATGAATGTTTACTATGTATTAAACATGTAAATTGCTTTAGAAGCATTTCTTAGTCATAAATTGTTCTGATATCAGTGTATTAAGAAATTATTTATGCAGGTAGGATAGGTGATAAAATAGAGAATGTTTTAGACTATGAACTTCCCATACAGTTTTCATTTCAAAATTGATTTTAATCTTTTTTTTTTGTGTGTGTGTGTTGATGCACCTACAGTATGCTTTAAAATTGAGAGCCATACGCTGTGCTGTGATCACTTTATTAGTTCTTTTGTTTTAATGTGCAAGTCCTTTGTGGAACTGTATACCTTGTCTTGGGGAGTGGCTCACATACCTTTGAAGATTTTAGGCATTGTTTAGTCAGAAACACTGTTTGTTGTGGTAATGCCCACATAATCTGGTCAAGGATCATGCCTAATGCATTAAATTGAGCTTTCTCAAAAAAATAAGGATTTTTCTAGTTTTAAAGAACTTTTATAGGCTTTACAGAGGTATTTGTTCTGAGTAATCACACTGACATCAGTAGCCAGTTGTTCAACCTAAAGCTACAAGTATGCTTAAAACTTAGCCAAATTAGTAGTGTAAATTTGGGTAAGCAATGCAATAATAGTCACTGCCTGTGTACATGAGATTTAAGAAAAGGAAGGTGAGATCTAGAGTATTCTGTGGTCAATTGTCTATATTATGCATATGAATTATCACTGGTATTAAAGCATCTTGATGAAATACATCTGTATCTAAAACTTGAATTCTATTCATTTTTAATAGATTACTTCATGAAAATAGAGAAGAATCACTTTCACAATTTGTTTCCCTGTTTTGTTGTTATAAAGTGCTTTAAATATGTCAATGGGAGACTGATTTTATTCTTAAATTATGACGATTTAATGCTGAATTAGGGTGGCATTTGATGAAGTTTTCAGCCTTTTCTGTGAACATTTATAATTGGCAGGTTTCTTACAAGGGTGGACTAGAAGAGCAAGTAAAACTTGAATTTGTGACTAAACCTATTTTTTTATATATTATGTGGAACATACTCCAATTTACCATGCACAGTTTTTAAAGCTGAAATAAAACAGGCTTTATGTACAAAAATCTTTATGCTTACTTGATTGACATAGGAGTGACCAAAGAAGCCTGCTGTTTGATGAGCATGTGAAATAGTTTGTCATCAAGTAATTCCAGTTTGACCAGCATCTGACATCTGTTCTGCCTTTGAATGATACTTTGTTCTAAATACAAGTGGTTATTACATGGGTTTTCAATTTCACAAGTATTTGTCAACTGTCTGCTCAGGAGTGTGAGACAGCCAATCTTCACAGCATTTGTAACCTGTGGTTTAATCTATGGTGTGACGGATTTGTGTTTCAGTTTACGTGCTTTTCATTATACAGGCAGAAAGTATTTCTTCTGCTTCTCTCCTGGAAACCAGAAAAAGAACTCCATATTCTCCATGAACCATACTTAAAAAATAGTAGAAAGGAGAGCAGGTATTTGTCTTCTGTCAAGAGAAATAATAATGATTTGCGTACACCTTATAAATTTAGTCTTCAGTAAAATATAAGCTTAAAAAGGTACTAGGCAGTGTGTAGGCTTACAAGAAATTCTGCTAGAGGTATAGAGGAATACTAATTTCAATAAAATCAATGCATATTGTTGCAGTGTATTACTTAAGGCTGTGTAAGTCTTGGGAGCAACAGTTCTGGCTTTAAATACAACTCAGGTTGTCCCCTTGTCCATTCAGCCCCATTTCAAGTCAAACAGCCACATCTAGATGTGGTTTCAGGGAGCTCAGTTTCTGACATGTAATTTTCTTCCCAGAGGACCACATTATTTTGTAAAACTGACAAGTAAAAGGCATGCAACACTACCTTGGTAGTACTACAAATAAGCTTATATGTTATGATTGGCTGGATATACGCTTAGTTTACTGGGTAACACTTCTGTAAAGTAGATTTTTATTACCAATTTGTTAAATATCTTTAATTCTTCCTCAAATACAGGAACATAGGAATCTGCCTTTCATGCGTGAATTGAGGTACCTGTTTGCACTTCTAGTTGGTTCAAAGAGAAAATATGTTGACCCATCAAGAGCGGTTGAAATCCTTAAAGATGCATTTAAATCAAATGATTCCCAACAGGTGATTTTTATGTATTTTCATTCAAGCTTATTCATGTTTTCATATAGTCATCTGGCAATAAGAAATACTTCAGATGGACAAAAAAATGCAAAATGTCCACAGACAGGAAACTTCTAATTATCACAGTCTTTGAGCTTTTTTTCTGATATTATGTAATCTCTAGTCACTTTTATAAAAAAAGACAAAAAAAACTCCAACCAAACAAAAAAAAAAAAAATTCCAGACAGTGTGACTATTTTATGCAGTACATTTTCTTCCTATTGTTTTAAAAACTAATAGTTCCACATTCTTGCTTTTAGGGTTTAGTTTAGCTTCTAAG
>VYZV01000848.1:8074-23789 GCA_013401275.1 Pandion haliaetus | reverse complement strand
CCCTAGCTTTGTATATTGAACATTTTGATGAGAAAAAGCAACCCAAATAACCAAAAATACGCTTCTCACTGAATGTCTGAAAAAGATCCAACTCTCTAGCTTGTTTTAGTTCAAGTGTGTTTTTTCCATATGTGCTGGTACCTTTGATTTTCCATGAATTGTCTTTTTTCACCTTCTGATATCATGTTAAAAATCTTGTTAAATGAAGTCTAAGGTATATGAAGAGTAGAGATTGTTGTAGAGAGTAGAGATTGGTTGTGTTGTACATAATCAAGTAGGCTTTTTTCATTCGAATGCAGTTTTGCTTTTCAATCGTGTAGTTAAAAACCTCAAAACCTTGCTCCTGATTCTCTTCTCAGAAGTAAATATGTGGTGTTTGTGTAAGTGAACATCTGTAAGCTGTCTTTTGAATACATAACTGTTTCTAGGAAACGGTTTTTACAAGGGTTTTGTACAATTTAACCACTTATGAATTGAGTCTGATTTACATAAATTTTCCTAGAATGAAGCACTTCTGAAACTTAATTTTTAGAATGTAGTTATTGCAAATATGTGAATTACTGTTACTATCTTTAGAGGAAAGTACAAAACTAAATGCACAGTAACTGAGTAAAATAGGCAGCATTTCCATAATGAATTCAGAATATTCTGCTCGTAGTTTTATGGAAGTTCAGAGCTTTGTGTTTGATTTTTGCACTAACACGCTTTCTGGTTTCAGGGATGGAGAGAAACCAAAGAACCCAATGGTGGAGTTGTTTTATGGACGATTTCTAGCAGTAGGTGTACTTGAAGGTATGCATCTGAATTTATTTGGACTTCTGCGCACTTCTGTGCTTGTGTCTGTTAAGTGCTTGTCTAAGTACAAAAGTGAATGGTGCAGTTGTAGCATTTTAGCTACTTGTGCAGAAGTATACTTGGAGAATATGTGTTTGGTCTGTGACAAAATGTTTGTCCTGAGAACATGAGAATGAAGGTAAATGTGGTGAGCTGCAGTGCTCCAGAAAGACTGTTCTGGTAACTTTTCAGGAGCTGAGTGTATGTACTAAAGTGCAGTAGAAGTTAGGGTAAGATGCTAAGCAAAAATGCTTGCAAGAAATTATCAGGGCACTTTTGCCATTTAGTAAAGGTATAGAGAAAGCAAGTTACTGTATTTCATTGAGCTAGTCCCTTGCGCTCTCTCTGCTTCATTTAATGCAATTTAAAATTTCAGTTGCATTTTTTCCTACACAATTTCTGGTATGGATAACTCACCCTCTTAAAAATACAGTTTGTTGAAAACAAGTCAGTGGAAAGCTGCTCAAGGGCAGTGTCAGAGATGGAGTATTGAGGAGAAATAGGCTGTACAACAAGCTTCCCTTTATCTTATCTGCATATAATTAGTAGATCTGCAGAATTGCAGTGGTCTCTATTTCCAGGAGGCCAGCAGTTGTGAAAGTGTTTCTAATGTTGGTGGTTCTGTCCCCCATCCTGAGAGTGAATGACTCCTGAGATGCATTTGAATGAAGCAGCTATAATCTTTAAAGTATCTTCCAGGTTGTTTCTTGCCCTGGAACGGTATGTCTAGCGATTTGTTGTCAGATTTCAAAACCATTCTGCAGATTTCTTGCTACTAGCTAGCGTTCTTGCTCCTTTGCATTCAGCTACTTTCATCCCTTACATTCTTACCTTAACTGAGGAGGCATGTAAAAACCAAACCAATGAAAAGAAACTGGTGGATGTAAGAAGACTCATTACTGACTTTACGATGAAGTAAAATTGAAATTGTAGATTGAAATAATTTGTCACCCATATTTCTACTCATATTTGAGCTTGCATCTTTATATACCATTACCAAATTATGATCTTGTTTTCAGGACTGAATTCATGAATGTTCTTTTGTGGTTTATTTTTGCAAAATGTACTTATACAAAGGGCTGTTTCATACCAGTGATTCCAGTGACTTTGCTGACACAATATAGGGTTGTATTACCGAGCTGCTATTTGCCAGAGGAGGACTTTGGTTTATATGTGTAAAACTTCCCATACATCTGTGGTGCCAAGTCATTTTGAGTTTTGCTTATTACCAATAGATGCAAAAACAATATAAAAAATGGACTGAAGAGGAAAATATAGTAATTTTTAATATTACGTTCAAGTGACTTTTTCAAGTAACTTGTTTTCGTACATATAATTGAATTGTTCAGTAAGAAAATGGGGGTATTGTTCAGTAGACTAGGTCAGATGACCTAGGATTGTTAGGTTTTTTTAAAGGTAGTTGTTTCTAAAACCTTAACTGTTTAATTCTTATGTGAAGGTAAAAAATTCGAAAACACAGAAATGTTTGGGCAGTATCCACTCCAGGTTAATGGCTTTAAAGACCTGCACGAGTGCCTAGAAGCTGCAATGATTGAAGGGGAAATTGAATCTCTCCATTCAGAAAACTCTGCAAAGTCTGGTCAGGAGGTGAGTTAAGTGCTCCTGTGGGCTTCTCTCAGGGTGGTGCTGTTGCACTCTATTTTTCACTGGGGTTCATGGTTGGTTTTTATGTGACCTGCTGGTGTGCAGGTTCTGATGTCTGGCGTAATTGGTTTGTTAGCTTGGGGGCTTTGTATCTCTCTTGGAGGATCCAGAGTCTCATGTTTTTATATTTTTCATAAGATATGAAGTTCATGCTTATTAAAAGCTGGCACAATTAAGTGCTTGCAGTGGTGATTTGGCACAGGCTGGTTCCCACCTGTTGCTGATATTTGATTTCCAGAAAGGTCATGGGTATAATGTCCTGTGGTAGCTGACCACTGCTCTGACTGACTTGCTGCACTGTGCCTGTAACTGTAAACAGCAACCGTGAGCTGTGTGCTTGACCATTGCTTCAGAGCATTGTTGGTGTTCCTCTGTGCCTCTGTCTTTAATTCCTCAGCACCCTAGCCTTCTTCCCCTCTCCCCTTTTAGTGACGTTTCCCAGCATCCTCCTCTTTGCCCCCTATGGTGGGCAATTCTCCTCCTTTTTGACTGCAATGGTGGACAGACAATACTTGCTGTATGAGCTGCTGTTCCTCCCAGGAAAGCTCTTGCTAGAGCAGGAGGCTGCCAAATGTCAGAGCATGCTGGAAGCATGAGTGGAGGGATTCAGATGGAGCCCCATTGAGAAGTGGGGTGTGCAGTGTATGGTGTTCGGATGAGGTGGTGAATGAGATTTCTTGCGTGGAAGTCACAGGTTAGGGAAAAGAGGTAGTTGGACCGAAGGTGGTTGTCGAACCAAGAGGGTTGCTCTGAAATGTCCCCTCTTATTGCTGGCATGCATATATATGTGCAGCACTTTTCTCTGGCAGAGCTCTCTCCAGTAACCTGTGGGTTATTGATGTGGAAATACGGGAATCCCCATTGCCTGTAAAGGCTGAACTACTTTCTCTTTACACAGTTGTTCATATTTCATCACAGTTACTTTAAAGATGTGAAGTCTTAGAAGGCGGCTTCTACTTAAGTAAAAGGTTCAGGCGTAGTTTCTTTCTTCATGTCCACATTTTGCTGTAATGAAATTTTCCTTCCTTTAATCATATCAACATACACACAGGGTTTTAATTACTAAGCCTAGTGACACACACTGAAATCATCCTCCAGTCTGAAGTTCTATTTCCAATTTTGTGTTGTCAACAAAAGTTTTATAGCATCCCTTCTGCAGTCCCTTTTTCTGGTCAGCTGTTATTGATCAAATATTGATCAACCAAATCAGATGTTAACAAGCATTTTCAAATATATTTACACATCTTACTGGATGTGTTGTTCTTTTCACAGGATGTTTCAAATTTTTTTTTTTTTATTCCAACACTTGTAGAAATGTCTTACTACAATGAGCATGTTTCCTGAAGTAAACTGGAAGAAAAAAAATCTCATAAATATCTCAGTACAATCCAAAGTTCAATTTCTTTATGCAAGGTGAGATCTTGTATGTGTCTACAAGAGCACGGTTGTTCATCTTACAGACTGAAGGTTGTCTTGCAGTTAAAACCTGTGTGCATTCATGCATAAAATGTCAGTTCAGTTATGAATGCTTGACTAGACATGTCAGACTTTTTTTTTGTTTCTTTTGTTTTTGAGTTTTTTTTTTTTAACCTGTAACGTCAGGAAACTGGGGAACAGATGGATAGTCATGTACAGGTCTAGAGTGTTAAGCTTTGAGTTCTGTGAAAGTGTCAGGGTTTTAATCAGCTTGGCTTCGTAGCATGTGGAAATGGAAGTGAAATAGTCATGACAGATTGACAATAGTGGCAAAAAAAGAAAGGTAATGGGTTAAGTCCGAATCTAGAAAAACATTACTGCATTGTTACCAGGGCCAAGCAAATTGGTTACATTTCCCTGAACTGAAGCAATTTATTTATAATGGTTGCTGCTGTTAGTACTTATGTTTAAACATAGTGTCTCAAAGGTGTTACAGTGCATTGGAAGGTTTGGAAGTGCTGAAGGAAGCTGAATTTCTTGTAGTTTTAGCAAAGTCTGTCTCTGCTGAGCAAAGACTTCAAGTGGCATATATCTGACCTGGTAGATATCAAAGCTTAAAGAGAATAATATTAATGTGGTAGTTCCATGTATTGAAAGATCCTGAAAGTAACATTCTATCTATTCCATTGTTCCTACCATTGACTCTAATGGGGTATTTAGCTTGCTGTTCATTATTATTATTGCTATTATTATCATGATACCTAAAAGCCTCAGCCATGGAGTAGAGTGTAAGCAAGCAAGCTGACGTATGAACAGGAAAGGGACATTCCCTGTCCCAAGGAACTTAAATCCAAATTGAAGAGACGATGGAGGTCAGTGCACATACTTGGAGTTAGAAGTGTGGGGAAAATGAGATAATGTTTGTCAGCATCATGGTTGATGAACTTCAGGACGTCAGCACCTTAGTCATTATTAAGTGGTTTGGGGGGGCCTTCCAGTAAAAGGGGTTTAGGGGGAAGGATTGTGCTGTGGGTTTGACTTTAGCACTGAAATCTACTGATGTGTGTGAAGCTGCTGCAAGAAAGAAGTCATGATTGTCATCTTTAAAACTGAAAAGGTGGTTGGTGGAGGCTGATACAGGCAAGAAAGGGAAAGCAGCTCACTTTGCATGTAAAGACATGGGAGGAGTGATACTGAAGGCAATGAACTAGGAAAATTCAGCAACATCCTGGAAATCTGTTAGTGCGACAAGGCTATATGCGCTAAGGCTGGGCAAAGGGAGAAGAGAGGAAATACTGCACTGAGATGTGAAGTGACGAGAACCTAGATGTGAATTTTAGCTGTTAGCACAGGAAGAAAAGGCTGTCTTGGGAGTATTGTGTGAAAAGACTATTCAAGACATTTGGCTGGATAGGAGAACTTGAAGTGAGTCCCGAGTCAAATGCTGCATCTGGGCTATGGGCCTTGACGTCAGAAATACACGGCAACGGTTTCTGCAGTAATCAGGGAAGCTTCAGTTAGTGGCTAGACATCCAAAAACGTATTAAATGGATAGACCGTGGTTTTTATGTTGTAGTCTGGGGAGAAAAAAGGAGCTCTAATGCTGGAATTGGAGCTGAATTCTGTAGTTGAGAAATGAAGTATGTAAGGAAAGAAATGCGGACTAAGGATAGACCTCTACTGAATACTCAGAGAAGAGGTGATGCTAACATGGGTTGGTTCATGGGCGGATTAGCAGTGATTAGAGACATGAGCAGAAACTTCAGGAGGGGTTGTTAGTATGGAGGAGATTTCAAGAAAAAGTATCAGTTTTACAGCGCTGAGAGAGCTTGTCTGACCCAGCCCAGGGTACTTGCTGATCCTGCTTCAGAGGAGTTCATTAGAAACTTTGGTATCAGGTGAATGAAAGGGTCAGAAACTTGAGTATGAGGGAACTAGGGAGAAGAGCATTTAATACAGTGTAAACAACCCTTTCAATGGCGTTGGAGAGTTAAAAGAGAACAGGACAGTTGGCAAGGCAGGTAGGTTCAAGTGTAGGCCACTTTTAGTACGAGGGACGCAAACACGAAAAGCAGCAGCCTTCCTGCCTTCTCTGCTTTAACACCGGTAGTGATAGATGAGTTGAAAAGCTCTGATGCAGCATGGGTGACAAATGGTCTCTGTTTACACTGAAGGATCAAGATGGGAACTTTGGAAAGCTTATGCTGATCCACCCTCTAAAACCAATTTCTCCCATAGCTATGTCAGTCTGCAGGTACTGTACCATTATTATTAAAGTTCTGCTATTGGAAGGCATTCATTGTGGGTTTTCTGTTTTTCTTTTGTTCAGCACTGGTTCACTGAGCTTCCTCCTGTCTTAACTTTTGAGCTATCAAGATTTGAGTTTAATCAGGCTTTGGGGAGACCAGAGAAGATACACAACAAATTAGAATTTCCTCCAATTTTGTATCTGGACAGGTACAGTACAATATTATCAACAAAGTCTTAGTATGAATAGAAATTACATCTCATGAGTTTGGTAAAGTTGCTGGTGCATCTTATACTAGCTTAAATCACAGTAAATTTCTGTTCTAGCTAGAAAAATTAAAATTTTCATGGGTTTTGTCTGTTTCAGAAAATACACATAGATAACAATTTAAGACATACTGTAACTTTGGGCTAAAACCTGCTTGCACTTCTGTCTAATTTATTGCTAGGTAGTTGTGTACACAGGCAAAATACTCTGAAAAATCACTGTTTATGAGCCCATTTGGGAAAGAGGGTGAGAAGTCAGATGTTTCATGGTGTTCCAGATATACTGATGCTGAGAATCCTCTTCAAAGCATGCAGCCTATGTCGTTCATGTGTAGAGGTGAAATACCGTGATGATTTTTAGTTGGATGATGAATGTTATTTGTGAGCCTAAATAATGAAACAGGAGTACAGCTATGTGGTTGCTACTTAAACCACTTAATTTAGAAGCTTTCTAATACATGTTTGTCATCCATGGGGTGAACAGAGCTTTGGGGAAAAAGCATCTTCTGAAAGTTCTGGGAGGGGAGCTTAATGGGTTTACCACTTTCTTCTCAATTCTGTTCTACTGCTTAATATGTTGTAGGTTCTAGAGGGTGTGAGTTTTCATTAGCGGTATGGCTCATGGGTACAGACCTCAGTTTGTGTTGGAATACTAGGGGCTGACACCTCCTTTTAAATTTCATGTTTTACAGGTATATGCACAAAAACAGAGAAATAACAAGAATTAAACGGGATGAAATCAAGAGACTCAAAGAGTACCTTACAGTTTTACAACAGAGATTAGAACGGTACTATAGATAACTGTAAATGCAAATAATACTACAGGCTACATAGAGTAACTCCTTTCAACTATACACTTTGTGTGTAGTTATTTGCTCTAGCTTTCCCTTGTGTATCTCTTTTCTTTCACCATTTTGCTTGGAAACTGTGTATAAGTGTGGTAATTCTGCTGCGTGAAACATGCTAGTAAAGGCTTGCTTTATTTAATTGCAGTCAAGCAGAAAGAAATCCTTTTTTTTGTTGGTTTTTTTTTTGTTTGTTTGTATATGTGAGTCATGGCATTAATATATTTTATGGTTAACAGATATTTAAGCTATGGTTCTGGTCCTAAACGATTCCCCTTGGTAGATGTCCTGCAGTATGCCTTGGAGTTCGCTTCCAGCAAGCCGGTGTGCACGTCTCCTGTTGATGACCTGGGTGCTAGTGCCCCTGCCAGTGGCACGCTGCCAGCCCAGACCTTGCCCAGGTAAGGGCTGCTTTCTGCTCTCCCAAGGTGAGAGGCCAGTCACCCCCTCAGTGCAAACCTGGCCACTGAGAGAGAGGGGAGGGAGTTTAACTGCTTCGTTTACCAGATTAATACAACTAGGCATCTCTTAAGGGGTATAGCGTAAAGTTTCTGCTTTCTTCCTAGAAGTATTTTTCAGCATGACAGACTTAAATAAACCAAAATGTTAATAATCTGGGTTTGTCTCATGTGCTTATAAAAATGTCCTTAGGTGGAGAACTACTATTTTCAAACAAAGCATAGTTCCACCTACAATTCCAAATGGACACATTATCTGGTGAGGTGACTGCTTCCCAAGTGTATTGTTTAAAAATCTGAATTTGGGAAGCATGTATGTGCTGTAGAGGTTCAAGGTTTCTGGTGTACAATTTATATGCTAATTTTTGCCTGCGAGTTAAGCTCCTTTTCTGCTTTGCAGCTTTCAATTCTCACAGAGTTTGTCAGGAACCTAATAGTAGGTCTTTTTAAATACAGAGTAGCCAAAGTCTTGGGGAGATGAAGGTCCAATAATATTGTTTTTCTCATTACTGAAGCTAGTAACTATTAGTAACAGTTAATAGAGTATAACTTAGGATAGGACTTGGCTAGGTGGACACTAACAGTTTATAACAGAGCTTTTTATATTGCATTTGGAAAGTAGGGTTCTAGGTTCTGGTCCAGGCAAGATGATTAACTTTTTGTAGTTCAAAGAAGTGAAGTAAACTAATCTAAAAAGCCTTGAAAATATTTCAAATGTCTTACTGATATAATGCCAGTAGAAATTGTGATGATTGGTAAGAGAAGACAAACTTTAAAAAGCTACCATTGCTTGCATGAAATACAGTATCAGAAGTAATACAGTTTATTCAAACTCCTATATAGGATGTTTGTTCTGTAAAAATACAACTATTACGACTTTTTTGTCAATCTCTAGAAACACAACAGCATGTTTTGTGGAGTGCTGTTGTCAGCTCTTAATGTTCTCAGAACTTTCTAAACTGCTGAAGAATTCAGGTTCTTCAGGCTGTATAATGATGCTGTTCACAAAGTGAAAAGTCAGCGGCTTGCTAGAAAGATCTTTAGATTCCTGTTATGCATATGATTACACATTGGTGGTCTTGTTGATGGGAAGAGAAAAGGTTTTCAGTTTTAATATTCTGCTGCTCTTGTAGAATTCTCCTAAGCTAGCCACTTTGCTGTTTGAGTTACAAGGCTTGTTTGGAACAAGTTTAGATGGTTTGGTGCTAAATTTCCAGTGTGCTATAAATATCAGAGGTCCCTTCACTGTTGTTCAGTTAACACAAGTTGTAGGTAGGCGATTGGAAAAAGAAAGTCTGCTAGGCACAGGACATGTGAAGAAGTTATTAAACAGAGAACTTGCATTTAATTGGATTTTATGGTCAATGGGCCATAAGACAACTGCTGTGATCTTTCTCTCAGCAGTTTGGCAGTAATGTTTCAAACTGTGGTGATTACTTGTATGATGTTATTTGAAAGCGTTGGAATAGCATTTCAGGTAAGACAGACTATGCTTTGACTGATCCAATCCAATTTAGATTCCTTTATCTTTGGTAACAGCAGCCAGAGTTGTTGCTGTGCTAACATGTAAGTACACCACAAAGTTTTCAGAATTTACATACTAATTCTGTACTGATATTGTAGAAACCTTTCCTGGATTGCACCATAGGAAATTATTACCTTTAAAATTTCTGTTTTCAGATAAAAAGCTAATTTTTATGGTGTAGCTTTTAGTTTGTATACACGATGATTCAATTTCTGTATTTCATGTTTTGAATGAATGCAGCACAGTAGAGCAGCAGGGGCCTTCATCTTCAGATGTTCCAAGCACATCTCCTGTACAAAGATCAGTAATACATAAACCGTTCACACAATCACGAATTCCTCCTGATCTGCCAATGCATCCGGCACCAAGGCACATCACTGAGGAAGAGCTGTCTGTCCTAGAAGGCTGTTTACATCGCTGGAGGACTGAAGTAGAGAATGACACTAGAGGTAATGCCACAAGCTGGGGAATGCATTTGCTGTTGGAAAGGATTTGCAGAAGTGGGGGAAATTGCTGTAATGTACACGTGTGTGTTGAGTTGCTTGTTTCATACTTTGAAACCTATCTCTAGCACATAGGAAGGGAAGTCAGTTAAGAGATTGCTGTAGACTGGAGGTATATAAACTGAAGGTGCAAACTGCTGGGCATTGAGTGAAACATACTTGGGTGTTTCAATGCAGGTTTCTCTGTGCGTGATGTTGGGGGGAGTAGAGTGAAACAGAGCTGGGATTCACGCTGAAGAACGTCTGCAGATGTGTCTGAGCTGTCAGTGTGATAGTGGCTGGGCCCATGCTGTGACTTGGTGCTCTGTAGGGGAGTTTAGGGTGACCCCTTCCATAAGGGAAAATTCAGCAAATTTCTGAGCAAAGGCTTTTTGAAGTGGGTAGAGCTTACAGTCCCATTCCCTTGCTCTGCAGGAAACGAGAAGTAGTTGTTCCAGCAGGGGTGGGTTTGGTTCAACTCTAGGAAACTATCACGGATCACTCTCTGCTTTAATATAGATGTAGCCATGTGCTATTATGCAGCCTCATGGAAGAGAGCTTCTGTTTTTATCTTTCTTTTAGATTTACAAGAAAGTATATCTAGAATACATCGGACAATTGAATTAATGTACTCTGACAAAACAATGGTCCAAGTAAGTACAATTTCTGCATGAGATAACTCAAAATAGATCCTTTTTGTCACTTTTATTAAAGTTCTTAGATGCTTGAAAATGTAGCCAGTGTGCAACAATTATATATAGTGGTTTGAGAAATCTTGTTGGAAAGCCGTAATGGGTTTTGCAAACCTTTTAATTACGCAGTCAGGTGAAAGACAGTGTTACAATATTTTACAGGTGGCATACTTAAGTTTAAACAACTTAGTGATGAAAAGCCCAAATACGTTCTATCTCTGATAGACTTTTTTGACTTGAATGCAGAACTTCAGTTTTTGTATAACACAATAAAATTTCCTCACCCTGATTTGACCATATTACTAGGTAGTCTTATGACTTTAAGGTGGCAAAGCATTAGGCACAAGAAACTGTTATTTTTATACTTCGATGCTTATTGCTGTTGTGTATTGCAACTTCCATACTAATACTTGGGAATTCAAGGCTCCTGATTTCAATTTGTAGTTAATAATGCCAGTAGGTTTTTTTTTTGTCGTTGGTGTTTTGGTTTTTTGTTGTTTGGTTTTTTCTTTTTTTTTTTTTTAAACTCTGTCTAGATTTAGTATCAGTCATAACCTTGACTATTAGTCTAGGCTGCCTTTTAGGGAGATTCACATGCTATGTAATCTGAACAGCATTTTTAGAAAGCTTTACTATGGAGCGGTGGCTCCTCTGGTATTTATGTTCACATTCTCATGTTCGCTCACTTTGACAGGTTTTAAGGTTAAGGATTACTTCCTCTGTTACTTTCTGTTAGTAAAAAGAACTATTTTCCTTCCAAGAGAGATCTGTTCAGCTTACAGTTTTCCTTGAGGTACGTTTTCATTTTGTACATGGCTTGTAATAGTTCTTGGCAGCTGAACTCTGATGTTAAGGATTTCAGGCAGGCTTGCCTAGATGGCTTTCTTTAAGCTTGCTACTGGCAGGCATTTTTTTTCCTTAATACTTGTGTTATAACAGGAAGGCTATAGGCTGCATGTTATCTAACAGTAAAATGAAGTAATTTGGTAATCTTGCATCCAAATAGCCTACTTGTGTTGGCTTAGGTGTTATAGGCGGAAATACCTCTGGCTGGCAAAGATATTAGTCAGCAATCATCACAATGGAAAAAGGACATTACTTGGTAAAACACATTGTCCTAGTGCAGATTTGTATAATGTAGACTAGATTTTTTTTGTTTGTTTTGAAACAGAATTCCAGAGATGGAGGAAGATGAAGATGGTATATAGATTTGTAGAGGGGGTTTCTGTGCCATGCCTGAAGCTAGTGGTGCATTTGAAGTAATTGTTAGGGAACAAATAGGTACTGAACCCATCTGAAATCACAGTGGAAGTGAAGGCTGCCCTTCTGCAGCTTAGCTGGTTTTGTCCCTACAGGTGTTTTGGCACGATAGGAAGAAGGCAGGTGCACATAGCTGTCTGCTTTCCCCTGCCTACCTCTGTCTGCATCTAGGCGATTGGATTAGTGTTGCCCCAGTCTCTGGAAGCAGTTTCACGGTATTGATGTTTTCCTCTGAATGATACAATTGCAGGACTGAAAGCTTTTCTCTTGTGAGTTGATCAGGTCTGGGCACATAAAACTAGACTTTTTAAGGAAATCATATTATATTTGCAGGATACTTCCTAGTGTTTGTATGAACTATTTTAAGAAGCTCTTCATCTTCTCCTTGTGTCCTCTTTTGATTCTAAGGAAACCACAGTTGTCATATGAACTATATTCCTGAAATTCTTACTTTGTCTCATCCTCCTGAATGAATAGATTTCACCAGCTGCTTATTTGATTATTTCCCTCCTTCTGTGAACTTGCTGTGTGGAAGTGAGATGCACCTGTTTTCCTGTGAGAATTCATCTTTGATATATCAGCTTTGATATATCTGTTCTGTAGCTACATGTGACGAGGTCGGTGAAGATCCATTTCTGTTTCATGAGTAGTAAGTGTAAGCTAGGAAGTTTAATGCCAACTATTTACTTGTTGTATTGCCCTGTACTGTTAATGACTGTTGATATAATGGCTTACTGCAAGAGATGCCTGTTGGCATTGAACTCACCTGTCCCACAGTCACAGACCTCTGTGGGGAACCTTCCTGGAAGCTCAGCATGGATGACTGATGGCTGGTTCTCCAGAGCTGGAGGAAAGTGTAGGGGCCCTCAAGCTGGCCCAGTTAGCATGGTTTTAAGTAAAATTAATTAAATTCACCTGGGATTTTAATGACCTTTTTTAGGGTGAGGAGATTTTATTGTAGAAATCTGAAGAGGCTTCACTTACCTTTTTTTCTTTTTTCTTTTTTTTTTTTTAAATCAGGATCTGCATATATTTATGTGAATATGCATGGGCTTGCAATCATTTTAAGAAGGCTTTCACACTGGTTTGATAACAGAAGTTAAAAACCTCAGAGCATTCAGATTTAAGGACTTGTTAGGATTTCTTCTGTGTATACTTCTTTTGCTCAGGAGATTTACAGTGCGGTTTGGTCTCTGTGATGATAGTTTGGTTCCAGCTGCTGTACAGTCAGTGAGCTTTACAGTTCAAGGGGGGTTGCATAAATCTCCAGCACTTGCATATAGCCTGGAAGAGAACGATCAGGTTAAAAATAATTTCAAGGAGTTTCTCAAGTCATAGTTACATATATATTTATGGTTACTGGTTGTTGTGGTGCTCAAATGATATTTGCAACAAGTACTTAGTACACCTGGTGTTAAATAGACCATTTATCTACAGTCCAGACTGTGACACCAGTAAAGGACTGTTTCAGATTTTTCATCTTAGCTGAGCTGTTGTCATTCAGGCATACTGTGCATGGCGGGGAAGATCAGTTTTCCCTTTTATATTGCATTTGCTGTTTCAGCAGGTTAAAATGAGCCAATCACCAAGATGCTTTTAAAAGACTTCTAAGTAAGAAAGCACTCATTCATTCTGCTTCTCTCTCTCTCCCCTTCAGATTTCCAACTATTTATACAGAAACTAAGTTTCCCATTCTACTTGTTGGTGAACATATGTAACCTGGGATACTTTTTACATTGATCCTAGAAACCAATTATCTTCCTTCTCTGCCTCAGGAGGAGGAGAGGACTTCTTCATGTGTTCCATGCTTCCTTTAGCAATGCTTTTACTGATGCATTTAAAATACTGGAAAACAATTGTATTGCTATTCTGCTGGAAGAATTTTACCCTTGGGTAATGGAAATATTCAACTCCCAGATATTCCTTTAAATAAACTCTCTTACTGGCACATAGAAAGCACAGAGTTTATTACCTTAAATTTGCATGTGCCTTTCCAGACTTCAGGAGAAGTTTACCAGGTCAGAACTGGAGCAAATCTTAGACACTCAAGGCTGACATATTTGAAGGTTTTTTGTAGATACAAGGAAAGTAGGAATATTAAGGAATTAAGAAAAGAGGATGCCTGGCAGTAAAGACAGCAGAGTAGACATTTATGCTATAGACTCACTTATGTTTTTAAGATCTCTTGTAACTAGTAGTGGTAAGTAAAATAGTTCAAAGTCCTTTTGCTTAGTGGGTTGCTACTTTTACCTTTTTTTCCTGTGTGTCCTGTTTTGATCCTGTTTAACTTTATTTTTCTACTTTTATTTAATGTAGCTGTTATTGCTGGCAGATAGTAGGAGCTAAATGCTGGCAAGGAGAGTTTGACATTTTGGGGTTTTTTTGTTTGTTTGTTTAAGGTTCCTTATAGGTTACATGCTGTGCTAGTTCATGAAGGTCAAGCTAATGCAGGACACTACTGGGCATACATTTATGACCACCACCAGAACAGATGGATGAAATACAATGATATTTCTGTGACAAAGTCAACTTGGGAAGAGTTGGAACGGGACTCTTTTGGTGGTTACAGGAATGCCAGTGCATATTGTTTAATGTATATCAATGATAAGGAACAGTACTTGATACAAGGTAATGTTATGGATATGTTTTCTGCATGATGTGGAATAGCAGAATATATTGATAAAGTGAGCTTCTTTCAGATGGATTTCCAGATTTTTGAAATGGTTTTAATAATTATCAAAGTTCTATTTATGCTCGTAACTGTTAGTCAGATGGGTTTTATAGGTGGAACAATTGCTTTCAACTTTTAGGTTAATAAAGATAATGCCAGTGTTTCAGCATTATTAAGAGAGCAAAATAAACTAAGTTTGCTAATCTGTAAGCATTTTAGCCAAGTGATCGTACGTTCAGAATTTTGGAGATGTTATCTCACTGAACATTAGAACGGAAATATGGGAATACAGAAATAAGCCTCTTAACATTGGAATCCTCATGTAGCTTTTTTTCATAAGCTTCAGAACTCTGAAATTTATTGAAGCATAGAAATTTGAAGCTTTATGCACTATATTGAAATGTGAATAACTTAGCCGTACCAGTCACACATTAAACCAAAGTAATGCATGGATAGGGAATTTTTTTTTTTTTTCACATTATGTAGTAGTATGTAACTATAAGGCTTATACGGAAGTGCTTGGAGAGAGGGCAGAGATCCCTTAGCATGAGTTTTGTGAGGCCTGATAATGGCGGCTAGGGAGCTGACTGTGAAAATGGCCAGAGATTCTGTAACAGGTGGTGGAAAATTTTCATGTTCCTGCCTTTTCATAGGGCAGAAAGCTAGAGTGCGCATTTGTTCAGTTTTTAAATGAGAACCGATATTAACCTTAACACTTCCACAGGGTTTATAGGCCCTGTAGGGTGGCTGTGCCACTCTCAGTCTGAGGCCTGCTTGCTGGGGGGCAATTACAGCTGATTGATCCCCTAGGATCTGGGATACTCTTGCAGAGACCATTCTTGAAGCAAAAAGGAAGGTTACTCAATGTAGATGGTGTTATTATCAGTTGACTTTCCAAATCCCTGTGAGCCCACTCTCCTTCCCCTTTTTTGCTGGGAAGTTGAGTTGTGTCCAGCTCTGTGTGGCAGTAATGCAATCAAGCTAAGGTGGGTTTTTAGTGACTTTTTTTCTGAATGTTCACAGTCATAGGGTGCTCATGGCCCAAAAGGCTCATCTTTCAAAATGGCAATGATCTGATGGTGTCCAACAATGTATAATCCAAATATAGCAAGAGCAGCAGCCTTACGTCTTAGTAGCAGAAGAGTGCCTGACAGATAATAAAAACAGTTAAAAGTAACATAGTTTTGGGGTTTTGGTGCTGTACTGTATGTTTTCAGTAAATCACTTGAGGAAACTTGTTGAACATGCTTTCTTTTCCCCTGTTCGTTCTTTTTCTGAAATTTATTTTTCATGTTACTGCAGAGGAGTTTAACAAAGAAACGGGACAAATCCTTGTTGGAATGGACACGCTAC
>VYZV01000847.1:51994-62884 GCA_013401275.1 Pandion haliaetus | reverse complement strand
GCCGTAACCCCATGGTAAAAACCACGCTGAACCAGTGTGTGACTAGAGAGCAGCCCGTGAAAAGGACCCGCGCCAGGGAAGTTCGGGAAGAACTGAAGCCTGCGGAAAGGAACCACATTGGAGAAGTTGGTGAAGGACTGTCTCCCGTGGGAGGGACCCCATGGTGGAGCAGGGGACAAGTGAGGAATCTTCCCCCTGAGGAAAGGAGCGGCAGAGACAAGGTGTGGGGAGCTGACTCAACCCCCATCCCCAGTTCCCCTGCGCCGCTGGGGGGAGGAGGGAGAGAGAACCGGGAATGGAGCTGAGTCGGGAAGGCGGGAGGGGTGGGGGAAGGTGTTCTGAGGTTTGGTTTTCCTTCCCAATACCCTTGTGGTTTTTTTTTTAATTTGATTTGTAGTAAATGAAATGGATTTTGTTTCTTCCCGAAGTTGAGCCTGTCTTTTGCCCGTGACCCTAAGTGGGGAGTGATCCCTCCCAGTCCTTGTCTCGACCCACGAACCTGCCTTTGGATTTTCTCCTCATCCCAACGTGGCCAGGCGAGGGGGTGGGGGGTGAGTGAATGACTTTGTGGTGCTTTGTTACCGGCTGGGCTGGAACCGAAACCACAACAAGGGTAAAGGCTGATCTCATTTCAGTTAAAAGTAGCAGTAAAATAGAAGGTGAATACTTGTTTGTTGTACATTGGTGATGCTAGCTGAACCGCAGTGAAAAGCACTTTACAAGGGGAAGAAATCCAGAAGCAACTTAACGACAGTAGCACCAAGGAGCTGGTCCTCGACCTGGATGATGTGAAGTGGTGCTCCTGGTCCTGCAATCCTGACATGCAAGGGAAATGCACCAGGCAAAACCTGCACCTGAGCTGGGACGTCCTGAGGATGCAGATACCTGTTGGTTGCTTGGGTATGTGCACGCATCTAATAATCTTGACAGTATTAGCCTGTGTGTTGAAATTAAAATATGTTTTGCTACATGACTGGGCAACAATGCGTGCATTTGTGGTGGGCTGTGCTGCTTCGAAGTCTGTACGTGTTACAAAGGTGCTGAAATACAACTGTTCTGAGATGAGGCTGGTGTTATGCACTTGCTTAAGTGCTTCCCTGAACCAAGACGTAGAGGCAACTCTAAATTCCAGCTGGTGTGTAATTAGTATTAAAATTTTCCTACCTGGTTAAAAGTTTGGAGGTAGTCTCTGACTGACCTATCTTTGTGTATGGCAGAGTTTTTGTTCTCTGTGTTCTCTTGTGTGGTCAGGAGGCAAAGGTGTATCAGCATTTTCACAAGACTTGGGTAAAGGTAAGCAAGAAAGGGAGAGGAGCTGAAATGTGACCCTCCAATTGGAAATGCCAGATGTGAAAACAAGGACTTGATGTTTACTCAAAAGATTTTATCCTTGCCAAAAGATACTTATGCTTACAAGACTAGATGTCCCAGCAGCATATGATTAGAATTTGTGATGGCATTTGGATGTCCCTTCTAGACTTAAAAATTTTAATGCTGCTTCTGGCTTCTGTGTCATAAAATTTAAATGAGAACCTCTAATTCTTTCAGAGTGCCAAAAATATTTTGTAAACAGTGTTTTGCAGCGCAGAGCCTGGGCTTCTGGGATATTGAGAAGAGTTATTGTTAGACAGTAGTCTGTCTCTAAGTGAACCTATAAAGAGGGTGTAGCAAAAATGGAAGAAATGTGAACTGCCTCCTTCTATAAGTGAACTTGGTCATATTAAATAGAAAGTAGTGGAAGTGAGACAAAATGCCATAAACCCAAGATCTAGGCTTTATGCTATGATGCGTGGAATTGTCTATACAAAGCAAGTTCTCTTTGTTATTTGTAACTTTGATTGCAAAGTTACAAAAGATCTCTTTTAATAAATGCTTGCTGTTGTGTTTAGGTTACTATCCTGATAAGCAGAGTTAGGAATTGGTCTAAATTAAACTAGACCAAATTCATAGTTTATAATTGTAGCTAGTTTGCAAACTGGTAGGATAATGCCTGAGTATTTCTTAATTCTTTTTTCTCTTGTTCTGCTTAAGAATGGAATATGATTGTTTGTTAACACTTACATTCAAAGTGATTAGGATATGTTTTCACATATTTTATAAAAATTTCAAAAGAAATTTAAAACAGTTCTTGATCTAATCTGGCTAATGAAAGACCTTTCTTTCTTGTTAAAAAAGAATGCAAAATATTTCCATGAGAATATGAAAGGAAATGTTTCTTTTTCTTGTTATAGGTTAGTACAGATGGCAGGGGAAACTTAAGTAACTTAAAGTTGTGACTTCTTGGTATATCAAAGCCCCATTACATGTACTTATTTTCAAGGAAGCAAGTTTGTAACTGAAGACCTGATTTTTAATTTTTTTTTTAAACCTTTAAATATACTTAGAGTTCTTGAAAAGAAAATTAATGAGCTTAATTTCTTGCATCGTGTGATTGAAACATTGCATAAGCTCAAGTGTTTTGGTAATTTAGGGTAAAAACAGATAAAGACAGTAGCTTGTAGTGTTTATTGAAAAGAAGTGACCAAAGAAGTTACTTATACGTTTATGTGAGAATAATGCGAATAATAAAGAGAAAATGAAACTAGCAAGTATTAAAAGTGGGGGGGTCAGGGAGGCAGAGTCTCACTAAAAGAAATAAAGGTGTATGTGTGGTTTTATACATATCTATAAGTAGCTATAAGTATGTATAAGTATATAAAGAAAATTACTTACAAGTTGAATTGTGAATACTTACTAATTAAATATACAGTATGAAAAAATTAATAAATTTTGATTTTCAAAAGGTCTCAGAATATTAGGTAGGTTCCAGAGGATTGCAAATAAGATAATGCTGTGCTGAATTTAATATGGGTAAATTCAATGACCAGGATAATTGTAGGCTTGTCAGACCAATATTAATCCAGGCAAGATAATGAAGAGCCTGATACAAGACTCAATTAATACAAAATTAAAAGAAGTTATAAGATAATTAATGCCAATTGGCATGTATTATAGACAATAGATTTTCTTAAACTCACTTTATCTCTTCTGTTGAGATAACACATTTGGTTTGTAACTGTAGTGTTATTAATGCAAAGGAAGTATTTAGAGCATTTGACTCGCTGCCATCTGGCATTTTAGCTAAGAAAATAAGCAAATATACAGTCAGCTAGTGCATATTAAATGGATGGAAAATAGTAATTGATAAGGCTCAAAATGTACTTATAAATAAGAAATCATATCAATGAAGTGGAAGAAAAATGAATTCGTTATTGGAAAAAGTCTGTAAAGACAAATGACTGATGTAAAGGTAAATCTTCGGGAGAGGGAGGGAAAACAGAGAACTGTTTGTTCATGTTGATCATATGCAAGGTTGCATATCTGGAAATAACAAATGACTGTTATATGTCCTTGGTTGGGCTTGGTAGTAACTTTAAAAAGTTGTGTCTTGATGGTACATGCGAGCTGTCTGTCTACCTATCTGCTATATCATTAGGTCATCTTCAAGAAGAAGCCCAAGTCCGTAGCCTAGCAGGTAGGAATGCTGAGAAAACACATCTGGGGTTCTAGTTTGTTCTAGGCTGGCTCGTGCATGTTCTTTGTTGTTTATTCAGTGGTAACCACTGTAGCCCTCTGGGCATGTGTTCAGCCTTTTCCCATACCTGGCCATGACATCCTGTACTGCCCCAGCCAGGCATGGAGAGATTGCTTCTGCTGCTGTGTGTTGGCTGGGAAGGTTGTGTGGGTGCCTTGATGGGGTGAGGCAGCCCTCAAGGAGGGCTGTGCTGGCTGCAAGTTGGTTCCGGAGCAGGTGCTGCTGTGGAGAGAGGGAAGTGTAATGTGGGTGTGGAGGAAGGCCTTGTACCTGAAGTGGGTGTTGGGTTCCTAATGCCACTGACAAGCCTAACCTAGGGCCTCCACCCACAGCCCCTGTCCATGGGCCCAGGACAGAGCTGAAAGACAGCACCCAGGGCTCCCTGTCCCTTAGGAAGCAGCAGTCTGTCATCTGCACCCTGCCATGGGTCTGGCTCCTGCGGTTGCTGAGGTCGGGGTGCAGCCTTGTCGTGCTCTGATGGGCACTGGCCTTACGTATAGGTTGTGTATCCAAAGGGCAGATACTGAACTCCCTTTGCCTTGGCATTGGATTTTGATGCATCTTCCACACAAGCTGGCTAGATCTGGCTGGTTTTGAGTGTGCCCAAAGGCATAACATTAAGTACCTAGGGTATTTAAAAGTAAAATGCGGAAACAAGGTGTCCAGGTACCTTCTTGGTTTTGTGCAGCCAATGTATGGTATATAATTCTGGCAGTACGTGCTTCATCTCCACCAGTTCTAGAAATGTTACTATTAGGGCCAACCTCTACATTATAACACTTTAAAAGTGTGCATGAAAACACCGCTCTGACTGGCTTTGTGGCTTTTGCTTTGTCCTGCTCATGGCTGGGCAGCAGAGCAGCCTCATGGGAGAGCAGGAGCACCAGATAATAGGCCACCCACCCACCTAACTTCCAGAAGAAAGTTCACTGCAATCGCCATACTCTGTGCCCGTTTGCTGTCAAATTGGCTGTCTTCTTAGCAGAAGATTATTCAGTTTCATCTCACAGCTGTTAATACTAAAATACCTTTGTTACTTTTGACCTCTAATAATGTATATAACTATATTTATGTTTTAAGGCCTGCTGCTCCATATTGTATGGTCTTAGTCTATGTAGTTCACATAAAGTTCGTTATAAGCTGAGCACTCTGCCCTCTGTGGGAAGCAGAGACAATTCCCAATTTAAAAGGAAGACTGATTTCATATGCAAACTAGGGGAATAATGAGCCATCCAAAAAAAAAAAAAAGAAAATCAAAATGAAGGGAAATGTAGATAATCGCTTTCAATTGAAAAACAGTTGAACTGAAAAAAGATGGATAATTTGATAATACGTTGTAGTGAGATGTTGAAGTGGAGCATGCTCCTCTGAAGGGAGAGCACTATGTGTTCAAGATTAAACAGCTGAATAGGTGTAAATTAAATAATTTCTTTAGTAAAAGTCCAATCTAGTTTCACTTGTTTTAAAAATTCATCTTTATTGCTCTATTTTCTAGATTCTATTTTGTAGCAGAATGGCTTCTATCCAGGGATAGATCTATGCTTTAAAGAGATGTTTAAAGAAATTATCATCCCTGGGGGAAAAGAGATACGTGCAAAAAGAGTGTGTTTATGGTAAGTATGCTTCATCAGAAGGTAAAATCTTCTCCTTTACATGCAGTGCCCACTGTAAAATTACAATTGTGTGGTAAATGAAATGCTCTCCATAAGAAGATATCCTGCCTCCCCTGCCCTAAACTTAATACTGGTGGAAACTGGTGGTAAATCTATAATCACTAAATCCAGTGTGTGAGTGTGTATATAGATGTGTATATGTATATATGTGTTTAAAAAATTATTTGGGAAGACAGGAAGCTTGAGAACATCCTTTATCATGTTTGGGCTTCTTAACTGGAATTTGAGTGTTTTGAATTTGTCCTCTCCAAATACTGGCTTAAAAAAGGAGATGAGAAAGAAAAACAAAAGTGAAACAGGAAAAGAGGGTTCAAAAACATTCCTTGAAAAGACAGAAGAAACTTTCTTCCTGAAACTCATGAACTGACAAGGCTGACTTAGCTAGTTGCTGGCTGGTTTCTGTTTGTCATTACTCCTGACTGATTACAAAAATTTACTTTGACCACTTATTTATTTTGCTGTTGTCATTTAGGTCATGACCTTGTAGCAATGAATTTCACAGACTAATTGCCCAATGTAGGGGAAAAAGGGATGATAAATAGGAGTTTTGAGTTTTCCTGTTTTCACTTGTCTGAGTGGTCAACTTTTGCAAGAAAAGATGAATAGGAATTCAGAAATTATATTTTCTGTCAGTTTATTATATTTCTTCAAGAATCTTTTCCTTGCCCTATCACTTGGGTATAGAGACTGAGCAGTTCTAATCACATCTATCACTTGCCTCTGAATTAATCAGCTATCATCTGTTCCTTTTGAAATGAAGAATCTACAAGTGAACACAATATACCACTTGAGTATAAATTTGATTTCTGTGATGACTTTATACTATCTTTCAGCTTATCCTATTCCCTTTTTATGTAAAATAGCAATGTATTACTTTTTTGACTGTTACAGTACATTGAACAGTATTACAGTAGTTTCAAAAGTGTTTCATTTGGAATTCAGACTTTCCAGAGCTCAGTGTGTCTTTAATGTGTTAATGATTCATATGTAAGTGTTAGTTTATAACATCTCCTTCGTGACAATTGGTTTTCCTTTATTTCTTCAGCAAAGTTGTTCTCAATACCCTTTTCAGTATCTGGAGGATGCGTGAAGTATCTCATACTAACTTTATTTCATGCAGTAAATATAATTTTATGGATGGGATTTTCTACTAGTCTAGTCAAAGTCCTCTGAGAAATCCGACAGGGCAAAATTTTTGGACCCATGCTGTTCTATTTGTGTACTACTTTAAAGTTGCCATGATGCAGAAATATAACTCCAACTAGCTATTTAGGGTGATGACATGCAGGTTCCTTTTTTCATTCGAGCTGACACCAGGGAAGCAATTTCTGGCTTGATTAGGTGCCGACCATGACTTTCAGGCTGGTTGCTTGAGGGTGACCTGTACTTAAATTGTGAGGAAATGGAGTTGATTTTCAGCTGGCTCCCACTGCCTTCCGAATGATGCTCTGGGCTCTGCAGTTGCTCATGGATGGCAGCCTGGAGCAGCCCGCTGTCACGGTGCAGGGCCTTTACGCTGTTTGTGGTTCCGAATTGGCTTTCAGTCACCTTCCCGTTTTGGGCAGATGAACCTGGGCCTGTCTTTTGTAGGTCTCTAATGGGGTTAGTAGGAGAGGTGAGCTTGGTCAGTTGTGCCTTGATAAGCATGTGAGATGTGGAGGGAGGAATTTGAAAAAGGGAAAGCAAAATGCAGCTGGGAGCAGATCTGTAGCTCCTGCTGATGGAAATGCTCTCTAGATCAGCTGCTGCCTTCCTGAAGGAAAGCACTGGTACTGAGTCAGCACATGGAGCCTTTTTCCTTAAAGATTTGTCCAAAGAAGGAGGATTCATTCATGACCTGATGCTGTGATTTCCTGTGCCCTACAGGTAGTCCCAAATGGGTGGGCTTGCTTGGGTTCAGCAGGAGAGTGAGACTGATAAATGAATCCATACGACAACAGAATTTCAATTAATGCTGCACCCTGTTAACTCTGTAGTTGAAGCCTGGGAAGAAAAACCCTTTAATAAATCCACAAAGAAGTTCGGGAAGGTTGGAAGGTCAGTGGTAGAAGAAATCCAAATAAGATTTATGCTTTCGTCTTGTTCAAAATGTCATTTTGGCAATCTGCTGAAAAATCAGCTACTTTGTTTTCTGTACAGTTCAAGTACCAAACATTTTTTCCTTAGTATTAGAATTTTTAACTTTTAAATTGTGCTTGAGGACATTTAGGGATTTTTTTTTTTTTTAAGAGTTATTAAACAGTTGTTACCATAATGTTACATAAAAATGTGACACAAGATACAGCATGATTTCTTCTGAGGCATATGCAATGTTTATAAAGCCTTTTAAGGAAAGAAGTCTACTGATTGCATTCTATAACTATGAAATGTCTTGCATAAAATACCATAAACGTTAAAGCTTCTACATCCATTAAAAGATGATAATGCACGCAGTTGCCTCTAGTGAGGGACACAGATGTGCCAATGACACAAATACTATTCTAATAAGTCTTAGAAGCATACTCTGAGAAGTGTAGTAGCTGAGTAGCATTATATGATTTTACCAGTACTTGCTTGGTGTAGGAAAATATTTACAGCATGTAAGAGTGGAACTTGAGAGGAGATTGAGATGAAATTTCACTGTCTAGTCAGATCTTGACAGTCAATAGAGAGATACATTTCTTGCTGCTTTAAGCTGAAATGGGAATTTGATTGGTATGGTTGCATTAGGGGAACCTGCCTTCACCCTTCCTTTTTGTTCATGACCTACAGGGAACTATCTAGAGCACAGGCGATTCCTGCATATTTGCTCTTACGTTTTTCTGGGCATGGGAAAGTTCCATCTTTTGATGCAATTCCCCCTCTTTCCTCCGCCCCTGCCCCATAAGGGAAACCAGCTCAGAAAAGAGAGTTATCTTTAACCAAGGTATATCAGCAGCTACTTCTTAATCCCCTCTTGTAGAGACTAATCCCTAGAGGATGTTTCTGAGCATGGGAATTCCTACAGTGGTTTGTCTTGTCTAGCTCTTTGTTCAGGGCTGTCTGATATGTTCTCACCATGCCTCCTTACCCAGAGAATTTAGCTAGATGTGTTAAAGCTATAACTTATAACATTGCAATTCTCACAATGGAGAAATCTACTTTCTATGGGCTGTTTACCCTTCTCGGGGTTACCACTCTCAGTAAAATATTTTTCTCTAGTCTGTATGTAGGGTGTTACAGTGATATAATATACTATGCACCTGTAACTTAAAATTGTGAACAAAACTGATTTTTCTATTTTGTGCACGTTCAGTTTAAATGTAACGTCTCAGAATCATTATTAATAGAAAAAAGTAGCAAGTTGGTGTGTTAGACTTTTAGTGTAACCTACTGTTTACTGAGTTAAGTAAATGGTGATAGTGGGGATTATTACTATCTAAAATATGTGATGCTCATGTGGTGTGGGTAAGAGTTTTAGCAAGGTGAAATGTAGTCTTGGAACAGGATTGACTTATAAGTAAAGAATGGCCCAACCTAGGAGGAAACGTAGCTAGTTGTGAGGAAGCTTATCTGCAGATGGGAAGACCTGGGCTCCTGTCCATGCTTACTAGGTTTTTCTGAGCTTTGAATAATGTGTGTTCACTGCAAAATACCTAAGTTACTTTCCAGACCTTCATGTTCTTGTCCTTGGCCAATAGAGGCCTAATGGTAGTTGTCTTTTATTCAGTATATCACGTAGTTTAGATTTTAGCTTCTTTTTAAAGAATAAGGCTTGTAATAGTAATTACTGGACTTGGTTGTACATCCTATCTTTTAAGAGAATAATATTTTTGTAGCCCTTAATCAACATAAGGTGACTAGGCCAAGAAGCGGGCTGTTCTTGTGTTTTCACGCTTGGAGGCACACAGTGTCAGCAAATCAGGCTGCTGGCTACAGAAAAGCCTTTTGTTATTTTCTCATTTAACTACAAGTGAAATTAAATGGCGATAAGAAAAGAATTTTTTTTTTTCCTCCTGGCATTTATTCTGCCATATGGACTACCATATTTTTGAAAGGCTGCCTAAAGTTGTCCCAGATATTTCTTACAGCAAAATACAGATGCATTAATAAGAAGGCAAGTTCAAGGTGGAAACACATGTGCTCTTTAGATGTTCCGGATCTGTTGAATTCAAGGAAGGTAAAAGAAAAGTTTGTTCCATATAAGAAGAATATTAAAAAAACCAAAAGTGGCTGACAACTGCGGTGAAATAACCTGTTAAACATGAGGGACTGAAATTATCATCATACTGATTAAAAAGGGAAAAGAAAAAGAAGTGCTGATCTCTTGAGATTTCAACCAGCTTGGGTTAACTTTGAAATATGTCTAGAAAATAGGTCTTATCCTTCTTTCACTTTGAACTGCACCAAAAATGTTGCAAGAATAGCTTTGCATCAAAGAGTTCAGGAGCAAACTTCAAATTTTGGGAGAATAATGGCTGGATTTAAGATTCTGATTGTGTTCTGTTTCCGGTCGTGATCAGTATCTTGAGTATTCTTTTCCTTTATGATGTGATAGTATAGCTTCACAGATGTGAGTGGTGTCATGTTAAAAGAGTCAGGTGGGAAATTTTTCTCATCTGAGGTTTTTTTTTTGTGTCTTTAGAATGGATCAGTTGTTCATAGAAGCTTGTTGGTGGTCTAAAAGGCATCTAAAATATTAATAGTTGTACAAATAAACACGTTTGCATCAGTTCCCTTTCTACAAGTACTTTATTTAGTTTCTACCCTTACACAGTTAACCATTTGATCATTTAATGTTGTGATTATGTTAATCTATGTTAATTAGGTATTAGAAGGCACTGAATATTAAAAAAACCTCATTGGTGAAATTCATAACTTAATGGCATGCTCAATTTTATAGTGAGAGTATTTAGACCAAAAATACATATGTCGTCATCTGTAAACAGAGAGCCATATTATAGACTATAAATTTGGCTTTTCCTCTTTTAACATGTATCCCTGTGTCTACCCCTGTTATTCTGATCTCAGTTGGTTTTAAATTAAAGCTTGAAACGGATTGGAAAACCTTTTCACTGGGGTTCATCAGTATTTGCTCTGTCAGCAGTTTACTTCTTGGTTTATAGTGGAATGTATTCTTTTAGTGGGGGTACCAAGATCTATGCAATTAAGGAATAGCATGCAGGTGAATGACCTCTATATTTCATACTATTCAGCTGGGAATAAGCTTAAATATTTCTCATGTTTTATTGCATTAGCAAACAGAGCAAATAAGCTTCTATGAGAATCTTTCATCTAAATCAGGCAAGTGGATATATATCAATATTTGCTGGAATTAGATGTAGTGGTTTACGCTAGGCATAGTACAATAACAATATTTAGTTTAGAAAAAGTCTGTCTTTGCAATGTCAGGATATTTTGTTTTACTGCACGGTATGTCTGTCTTCTGAGCTCACTGTATCACATCAGGAACTGGTGGCCTGGAAATACTAAAAGCAGATTGTAAGAAATTACCTGCACCTGGGAATAAAATAGTCTTGTCTAATAAGAGCAATAATAAAGTAGATTATAAAGTCATTTTCAAAAATGAAAAGCTAGAATGAAAAAAAAATGAAGCTAAAAGATAAAGCAGGTCTTATAGTGGATTTAGGCAAGTCTGATGGCACGAGATTTATGTGACTAAAT
>VYZV01000847.1:24372-45438 GCA_013401275.1 Pandion haliaetus | reverse complement strand
TTTTTACTGGCAGGCCTATAGTTTTGTGATATACAAGCACTTAGCTATTAGTAGAAATCTTCGGGGTCTCTGATGTCCCGTTTCATAAAGTAATGTGACAATACTTATGTGACTGGGCTAAATTTCTGGGGATTGTGTTGGTTTTGGTGGTGTTTCCAGGAGCAGAACATGAATGATTTATTGGGCACAAGTACGTGGCAATCAAAAATGTCTGTGCTTTTGCTTCTGCTGTTAGAGGGGAAAAAAAACCCTCCATAACCCCCAATAAAAAAAAACCACCACCACCAAGTGTTTTTTTCTTTTAAAAAAAAAAGAAGCTGGGCATCTAATTTGTTCTTGTTTTTACAGGTTAAGTGATATAGGCATGTGACCTAAATTTTCAGTTTGCAGCAACTACATTTGTCCTAACAGGCCATGTGTGTAAATAGATTACTGAAGAGATTAATGTAGGAGAAAACAAAAGAGGCAACTCTTGGACTGGGCAATCATACATTTCATTTTCTGAACTGGCTTGAAATTCATTAATATGGCAAACACCAGAAATAAAGTGGATTATCTTGTTATTTGGTATGCCTGCTTTTCACCTTGGCAATCTTCTTTTCCTCTAACTTCTTTTTATCATCTTTATGTAATTTCACACATAAACAAAGGCTTCTCCATATATAGCTTTCTGTTATGCTCCAATGTTCAGAGGTTTGAGACTGTTTCTGAAGATATGGGTGTATAGGAACTTTGAAGGCTTGCACAGAATAAAAGCAGTTGCAATGCCATTACCAATGCTGATTTTTTTTTTTCCTGAGTGATGCATTTTCTGATCCAAAGATGCTATTCTGCAGTCTGTGAATCTGTTATGTGAATTTAAACTTTTAAATGTTTATCCCTTTCTAAACCTGTGTGACTGTATAAAAGGTCTTTCAAATAGCTTTCTTTCAAACACTGCAGCCTGTATGTATGTGTTTTACATTGTGTATTGCCAGCTGAGGGACACTTTCTAAACCAATGTGTGCTGTAGCATTTCATGTATGACCTGCGCAGATGACCACGACTTACCTGCTTATCTGACTATATGTATCTATCTAAAGAGTTTTACACTGAAGGACTGAAGTATAATACTTGGAGTACTTTCCATGTAAATGTGTAATAATCTTGTGAATTAATAACCACTGCCAGAATATCACTTCTTAATAAGAATTAAAAAAAAAAAAAATCATTGCTCAAAACCAATTTATCCAGTCTTGAAAATTAGCTGCCATGTCTTCAAGTCATATGGAGTTACATTCTTCATACATTTCTCTTCACCTAGGTCATCTTTGGGGCTCATTTCTCAGTTCCATCCCACATATTTTTATCATTCTAGCAAAACGCCCAAGCTGTAATTTTTATCTGTGCTCTCTCTTTCCTCTACCCTTCTCCATCTGACAATTATCACACCTACTGACATGTAATTTTACTGGCTTAATGGTTGTGATTAAATTCATGATTTCAGTAGACTCCCACTGAAATCATGTTAATCTTGACATCTTAAATGCAGCTTCCGTGGCCTGGTTCTTGCCGCTAATCAAGCTGTTGCATGACTTTTGGTGGTGGCAAGTGGCTGCAGTTGTCCAGGGACAGAGAATTCACCAGGGAAGCAGGTTTGGGTGCTGGGGACGTGCGCAGCTGAGGTCAGATGGCTCTTGTGGTCACCTATAATTTAAGGCAAACCTCACAATTCTGCTTTGGCCATAAACTGTTTTTGCTGCGTTTCCCAGCCTGGCTTTATGTACCAGCAGTAGCTCAGGGCTCCCAGAGAAGCAGCGGTTACGGGTTCCTGCATGGCCATACAACTCTCTCGTACCCACACTGGGCTGCACTGAAATCCAAGCTGATGTGAATTCAGAGGTTTTGGTGTCTGAGGTAACTATATTAAATGCAGCACTTCAGCTGTGGCAGTCACACTTTTGTACCACAGGCATACTCTGTCATATAAAACCAGGCTCCTGGGAGGCAAAGATAGTTTAAAATTATTCATACCTTACATTCTGCCTCAGCAGTTCTGTCTAAGAACCTGTATCTCAAGAAAGCACTTTCTTCCTGATCATATTCTTCTCATTCTGTAACCATCTGTCGCTCTTTCTTTCTCCACTCTAAGTTACAGTTACATGGGTAGGTTCATACAGATGTGTTTCATAAAAAAAAAAAAAAAAAAAAAAAAGTCTTGTTCCAGAAATTAGGCAGCTGTGTTACTGAGGCAGGATGCCCAAGCTAGCTCTGCTGAGAAGCCCTGGAATTTGTAGGGATGTGGCTTCAGGACTAGGTCTGTCTGGCTCAGGTGGTAGGTGCTACAGCCACCTGCATCATAGACACGTAGGTCTGTGCAGAAGTACAAGTACAGGTTTCCTGTGCGCCAGCCGGGCAATGGATCTTTGGTCACCGAAGGGCAAAAAAACATTGCCAAGGCATGTAATAGCTTGCCCTTCAGTTTATTATTAGCAGAAAAAGTGTCTGAGTGATGGATTTGCACTGGAAGTAATCACAAGAAACTCTGGTAATGCCAAACGAGTTGTGGAAAATTGGTGTGACATCTTTTTCATTGACTACAGAAAATCCTGAAATGATACTCGTACACATTCCTCTCTAACGTTTCCTGCATGGAAAGCTTAGGAAATGTTGAAACGAACAGTATTCTTGTTGCCAGTTGCTTTGGCTGCCAACTCCAGCTCAGATTCTCTGAATAGACACAGCCAATTAGCAGTATTTCCCATCCTGGTACTGGATGTAAGTGATTTCCAACAGAGAACAACTTAAAGAGGTTCCTGCAGGATCAACCAATTACCAACATCCCAATGGCAAATCTAGTAGCACTACTTCAAGAGCTGCGCTAAGCTGGAAGCCATTCTCACCTGCTATCACGTATCTTTGTTTTACAGGTTTTTACAGATTTCAGAGATGCTGGTAACTGCAACTAGGAAAATAATGCTGTGATTGTGATTTAAGATGCTGTTTCAGCAGTGCACTCTCTCTTGTTAGATTGATCATAGCACACTGGTAGGTCAAGAAAGCAGGGGCTCTATTCAGAGAAAAAGATGTGTGTATATTCATTACGTGTACATTATATATATATACACACACATATACCTATATGTATTTTTTTCTTTGCATCATGTCTGCCCTGTTAAATTTAGACTGATAATAAATATGCTTTGTGGATACAATCTTGTAATGCTTATACAAATAGTGTTTACTCTTTCTAATAATCCGACCCAAGTGGCTATACTTCCTTGTTTGTTGTTTGCTTGGTATTTTGAAATGAAGTTTGCTTTCATTCAGAGTAACTTACTATAAATTATTTGTTGTTTACTCTTGCATCTGTTCTTTAATGCAAGTCTTTGTTTTGAGAGGGAAAAGGGTCTTAGAGTGAAAAACGATCATGATAATAATGTAATAATGATTTGCTTGAATGAAAACACTGTATAAGATCTTATTAAAAGAGCATTACAGTTCAAGAGGACTTGGACCCCAAAAGGTAATGAATAGTGTTAAAGGCCACAGCATCTTTAGGTTTAGAAGCAAAGAAAAATAGTCTGAAATACACAGCAATGAAGAGTAGGTGTTCAATGGAAACTTACAGCTATTGTTGCTCAAGAGTTGAAAGTCTGTTTCATGGTATTGTGACATAGCATTTTTTCCCATTAATACATGGAATATTTTTTCCAAATTATGCTTAGGCACAAATTTTGGTGTTTTGTTTTTTCTTCCATCCTTACTAGGTTGTCCAAATATAGTTTTACTAAAATCAGGTAAAAAAACTTAAAAATTGGTTCACTGCTTTGGTTTACTCTTTTTGTTTTACCTTGTCAAGCTTGGAGAACTCCTTCAACACGGTAGCTACTGTCCAGCATAATATTTACTTAAACTGCATTGAAGCTAGAGATGCATGTACTGCGTAATTAAATCACTGTGGTCAGTGTTTTAATAGAAAGTAAAAGGAATATTTGTATCTTCAGAGACTACTGTTGCCTTTAACTATTCTAGATGATTAAAATAGCCAAGTCAATATTGCTCAATTAATTTTAGTAATAAGCTCAGTGGTCTGGAAGCAGTATCTCTTTATTTATTTATTTAGGTCACGCTCATGTGTATACAGAATACTTACTGAACCTATAGCAGCTTTTGGCAGTTTGAAAATTATTGTTAATTAACCTTTCTGCCTAAATTCCTGTAAGCTAAGCTGTAGTTGATAAATTATCATGCTAAAACCAATAAATCCTCAAGCGATTTCATGAACATAGTCATTTGACCTAAATTAGATGCTCCATCAATGGAGACAAATCAATTCTTTAATGCCATATTTCTATAGGAATATTTTGCATTTAGAAATACCTCAGTATTTGTATATATGCATCCCTGGTTCTAGGAAGTAAAGTCAGAAATGGGATGGGAAGACCTCGTGCACATATGGATCTTTACAGAAATGGAGGTATCCACTGACCTAGCCCTGCAGTTGTGGAACAGGGTCTGATATAGTGCCAATATTCTGCATCTTTTTATATTTTGCAAAATAACTGAAATACTTATTTCATTTTTCTCCATCCTTTAAATCTATGTGTTATTTATATTGAACATTTTTCTGAGCTGAGAAGTGAATTTCTCAGTTTGATGTGACTTCTTGGAGTTATTTGCAGGTGATTGTAATAATAGCAATGAACATATTTCCCCAAAAGGATAAGAACAGTACTTACCTGTTGTAGAGTTTAATTGAATGCTTAATTTATTCTTCAGAAAGCAGTCTGTTCTCTCTAGAGAACTACCGGTTGAAGTTTAAAAAGTACTTTTTGTTCTCTGATCTCAGAGAACAAATAGCCCCACTGTGGTTGTTCAGATGGGAACAGCTGTTCCCATCCTTTCAAAGTCTGAACTGTGCTCCATTTTTTTCTGGGGAGGAAGAAGAAAAAAAGGAAATCCTGACCACTTCATGGTATTGACCACTCGGGGATCTCATTCTGAGTGGAGAAGGTTCTGCGTTTAGCAAATGATGACTGAAAGACGTACTTAGTAGCTTTGACAGCATAGTCTTTGCACACAAAAATGCAGAGAAGAATCTGAAAGCCAGGTCTGTGGAACATGTTTTTGTACAAAGCTGACAGTGTATTACCTCCACACTGACAGTGATCTCAAAGTGTGCCTGTTCAAATTCATTGAGCAGAATGGCATGGGGGAAGAATTTTGGGTTTTCTCAGAAATCTGTGAATCACCTTCTACCGCATCCTCTAACTTTGGAGTAACTGAGAGTTCCCACTTTGTGCTACTATTTATAATTTTGTTTTGGAGAGGGCATACTAAATTTTAATAGTGGTTTCTCTTCATAATTTTAGAAGTGACATAGAAATGGTTCTTTTTCCTCAGCTGTTTTTATTGAGCTAGTATAGAACGGTGCAGCTTAAAAACCAAAAAGGATATGAACCTGAGGTCTGAAACTTTGTTTTATGTGATCTAAGGAAAAGGATTCTACTTGCATGGGCAGAACTGATAACAAATTGATATAACTTGGAATGTTTGAGTCCCAGGTAAATATACTTCTCTCTCTCTTGTGGGTAAGACGAGTGTACGAAAAGGTGATTCGAAGATGACTCTTAGCAGTACACTGCAGCTGGAGAAAGGATTGTGTGTCCACCAACATAGTGAATAATGACAAGACTGATTTTAAGAGTTTTCAGTAAAATGTAAAACCCTACACACTATCTCTTTCACTGTCCCTCAGCTTCTTTCATTCTTTGCAAACTTGTGTGAGATGCAAGGGANTGCTGATGGACTGTTGTGGAGGTCTTTTCACTTGGGGATATTGTGTCATTCCTCAGTTGGCCAGGTTCCAAAATTCTGCCTGTTCCATTGGAGCTTGTTTTACTGGAGCTGTTTGCCTGTGCTGTATTACATGGTTGCTGCAACATTTAGTAATCTGAAAACTAACTAGAGTTTGAAGGGGGGTGATTAGGATGCAGAAGACTACTTGCATGTTTCTGATGAAGACTTGGTCTCTGTCCCAAGACTGCTAACAGTGTAAGTGAAAGAGTGAGAGGCAAGGTAGAAGAAAATGGAACAGCAGAGATGTAACTTAATGTGCCAGATACCAGTGGAAAATGTGTAATAACCCATTAAATAAAGGTATAAGGATCATCCCAAGCTTTGTGTACTATTATCAGCTAGGTAGTTACTTCTAGACAACAGGTATTATTCGATACCATTCCTTAGGTATATTTTACGTAAAAGAAATTCGTCCTACTTGAGAGGCTTGCAGTTTTGCTTGCTAATATATCTTAAAGTGCTGATATAAAAAAATATTACTTGGTGGTGGTTCTGCTAGAGCGGTATCAGTGGCGTTCCTGCTGCTCACACCATCCAGGCGCTCATGGACCAATGGCTGCATTAAACTTTCTGGGGTGCCTCTGTGATCGGAAAGCACAATCTGTTGAGGTTGAGGTCCGATACTCTGCCAGAGATCTCATGTATCCATTAAGTCAGTTCTAGCTGCTGCTGGCCAATGGCCACTCCCTGCAGCAGGGAACCTCTGCCTAGAAGTGCGTAATGTCAAAGCCTTTTTCAGTACAGGGATAGGAGATGGAGGCATGCAATCAAATAATTATAAGCCAAAAACGGTGACCGTTGTACCTGTTTAGACAAAAGGTTTCCCGGTAGCTCTTCTCTTACATATTTTCAGTGTCATTTTTCAGATGGTAATGGATAGAAATTGCTTTTAATTTTGAATAATATGAGTTGTTATAGAATAGAATTCTTTTATTAAGACTGCTGTGGAATAATAACTAGAAGTTTTAAATCATTGTTCCACAGCTCCTGGCCTTTCTGCTGGGTGGTAGTCACATCTGCATGAAGTGGATTTTTAAATGCTGTTGAAATCTTTTGATGGTATTTTAGACTTGCCTCATGCAGGTATAAATAGTGGACAAGAGCTGAGAACGAGGTCCCTGCTGTAGTCCAGTACTCCTGCAAAGCTCTGCTTATTTCTTTGCTGCTGTTGTCCCCGTGTCCATGGCGGGTGTTCCTTCCCCAGTTTGCCTGACATTCATGGCTGAGGTGCCTGCAGATATGTCTGGAGTGCCTTTGGGATCCAGCTGCAGGAGCAGAGTGTTTCTTTCCACGATCTTGCAGGATAACTGTGCAGGGGTCTTGCAGGGAAACTTCCTATTAAGTTTAGTTTACTAAACAAAGGATATAACCACCTTCTATCTTTCACAGCAATATAAAGGAAATTTCTAGCATTATTAATGTTTACTAATATCTTTTTAAGTGACATGTCCCATTGTTTTAATTTGTTTTGCATATTGCTGTGCAAAATGATTTCAAAATGAAATCTAGAAAAGCAATCATATATGCCAGATTATTATTTAAATCAGATGTTGTTAATGTCTTTAATTTTATTATCAAAATATAAAAATTAAATAGCTTTGCATGAAAAGTGAGTTGAAAGCTCTGCTAAGAATTCTTATTTCTGTGGGTACTGGAAATTACTGTGAAGCTCTCTGAATATTTTAAACAATCTCCCTTCAGAAATGAAGTTCAGGAATTAAAGAACCAAATTCACCTATCTTCTGTAAGTATTGCCTTAATACATTTTTATCTTTTGGAAACATAAAATTCAGTTATAGTAGTAATAATATTTTCACAGCTGTAATGGCTATGTTAACTTGTATCTTGCTAAATATGTAAATAATGGAAAACTCAGTGACAGAAGTTTCTGTAACCCAGGGGACTACACTGTACAACAAAGATACAAGGGCTTAGAAAAATTGATCTCTCTTTGATTTGTCATGGAAAGGTATACCATATGTTAAGCCATTTGAAAAGTCTGATCTTGTCTTTTATTTATAGGGTGTGCAGAGTTGAGTGGAAGATGTGGAATAATTTGAGTTGAACTTGTCAAATTTAATTCCTTTCTGTTTGTAAAATACTTCTGGACAACTCAACTGTTTTTAAAATAGATTTTCTATTTACTATTAGCAGTTGTTCAACATGGACTTTTCAAAGCAATTTAGAGGAACTGGGTGACAAACTCCCATTTAATTCAGTGGGATTTGAGCATCTTACTACTTTAGAACCTTTAAAATTTCCGACCTTTGTATATGCTTTTGAGAATCATGGGTTAGCATCAGCTTAGTTTAAGAGTGTTTTCTGTTCACGCTGGTTATCTTGGTAAGGCATGATACATTTATAATAATAACTAATAAGAAAAGAATGTTTTATTTTAAATTTTGAAAGAAGAAAATGCAAGATCTTGCCTAAGGCATTGCACAAAGTGTCAGGCCTTTTCTGAAGTTAAATGGGTCAAAAGAAATTAATGTGTGTTAAGAATTTGATAAGTTAATCTGATTTCATTCTTATGATTTCTCTCCAAGAAAAGTCCTCTGTGGGCTGAGGCTTTTGAACGATGCAGAGTTTTAAGCTGATCCATTTGGCTGTGTGTGGCTTATATCTGCCGATTGTGGTACCAGCAAGTAAAATATGTTCTCTAATTTCTACTTGTTCCCCCTTGAACTTATGACTCTATCTTTCTTGAGACACTGAGGAAGTTGTGTAATTCTACTGGGGCCTAGGGTTTGGAAGTAAATATTTTTCTACTTTAAAATCATCACATTTATAGAGTATGCATATGTATGTATTTATTCCCCGGTTCTTGCCTGTATCTTGTGGTGGCGCGTATGGATATTTCCAGCCTATAAATAGTAAAGCGTTTATAACTGTTTTCTAACCATGTTGAGTTTGTTCATCTGCTACTGCTATTACCACCTGCATGATGTAAGGTCTATCAGACTTCATAGCCCTTTGCCACCTGCACCTTAGCCACTGCTCTCCTCCACTCATGGCTTGCCAAATGCCTTGTCATGCTGCCGCATCACGGTGAAAGAACATGTGGGTCAGCTGTGTCTTGCCCAGTATCTACAAGTGATGCTAAAGGATCCTTGTATATGATATTTGATAATAAAAGTTGCAACTTCTCTAATCTAAGCAATAAATGGCTGAGTTTTCAATGTGTGCATGTTTTGAACTAATTTTTGGCTTGCATGCAGTATATTCCTATATAGAATAGCTTGTGATTCTGGTTCTGTATGTAGCATATAGCCATGTAGGAGCTATAGCTGGGCAGAAAACTTGTTACCTACGAATGAAAGATTATGTGATAAATTATTACAAAAAGTAGTAAAGTGAATTTGTGTTACGCTTAATTGGCTTTTTTCTCCAGCATTCTTTTAGTCAAAATTCTAACATTTACAAATCATAAATGCATGCTAACAGCTCCTGCTTAATGCTTCAGTTTTGTGTTTATGATGGTTTCATTGGGAATAACAAGAAGGACTTTAAAGATTTTGTATTCTCTTCATCTCTTTTTATTCACTTTCTGGTTTTTGTTCTCAAGGAAAGACAGAAGGGAAAGCTTGCTTGAATAAGGGATTTAAAAAACCTCTAGAGCACCATCCAAAAACTTTTGTGCGTTCCCCAGGCACTGCTCTCTGCAGTCTGAAACAGGGCACTGCAGATCAGCACATTCATCCACAGTGGAAACGATTTCCTAGAAAACCTAGTTTGTTAAGCAGCTTCCCTAATTTTTTTACATGTTGTTATGTATGACACTTAAAAGAAACATCAATGATCCAAATATCTTTTTCTTAAATTTACTTGGGATTTTGTCTAGTTTTTGAATAACTGAAATTATTTTACTAGTTATATAATTGGTCTGGAAGATGGATAGGTAAGGCACGCAATAGTGGCTCTGATAATCAAGGTAGAGTGAGACAACACCCCTTACTGTTTTTGTCACATACTGCAGTGTTAACGCTTTAATACTTTGCAGTTAAAAAAATGTTTTGCTTTCATTATGTCAATACTTTCATGTGGCCTGTCTCAAGGAGGAGAATTAAAAGCAGTTCTACCTCATCCATGAACCAGCTGCTTAAGCCTACTTGCAGCATAGGAGGGTTCAAGAAAGATCGCATTCTGTTTCTCTGATTTGATCAACAATGATTTAAAGCCAAATTTGCACTGTCTGAGATACTTTAACTGATTTTTCACTTATTGTGGGTCTGAAGGGAATAATTATATTGCTTAACCCATAGGTGTCTTTAGGATTCTCATTTGTTTTTGTCAAAAGAACCGTATGACAGATTTAAAGTAGTCATTGGGAAGCTTTTTGTTAAGTGAATTGCATTTTCTGCTGGTATTCACTGGGATAACAGAATATAAACAGAAAAATGGCCCTGGGGACGTGAAGTGAAGTATATGTGGCTGTAAGCTATAAATACATGCTAAAACTGAATACAGACTAGTTCTTTTAGGAGTCATAAATGTTTTATTATACTTTGTTGTTGTTGTCGTGGCTCTCAGTCTGTAAATGATATTGGCTGGTGACCACAGATGTGTGTCCTGATAGCAAGATGCCTGCTGCCTATCTCACAGCTCTGGGTTGAGGCCAGAGTCTCTGCTGCTGGGTTCTATGGAGCCCAGCTCTTGGCTTCCTCTTCCACCCTTGGCATTTCCCCTTGCTGAATATTGTGAAAAGGGTTCTTGGGGAAGAGCTTTAGGATGACGTGAAGTGTTTCTGCTTTCAGGATTTAAGGCATATTAAGATGTTATTGCAGGAACATCTTCATTAAAGAAATAACTTTAGTAAAGAAGCAGCTATGAATGCATGTAAGAATAATAAAATACAAAAAGTTTTTTATGGTGGTGCTCAACATTTAGGAGGCAGACCAGAAAGATAAGTCTGGTATCATACACTGTTAAAGGCAATGTCTTAGACTTATGCCTTCAATTTGGGCTAATAAAGATAAATTTTGTCAATGAATTAAAGTATTTGATGATTGCTTTTACAGAAAAGTACCAAGTAATTTAAATGTGATCTAAAAATCCTATCAAATGGAGGTAAGTGTGCTGAAATAGAAAAATACACCTGAGAGAAGAAATCAGTCATGCTCAGCATTTGCAGGCACACACAGTAGAAAACATTCACAGAGAATTTACCATCCTACTGTGCAGGAAATATGTTGGAATGAAGGGCACAGTTGTTATTCAATTGTATAGCTTTGTTAAAGGTAGATATATGCAATTCCTGTGCTGACCATCACTGTTAATATAAAAGTCTATTCAGATAATTAGCTGCTAATCTGTTTGCTCCTTTGCTGTTGAGGTGGAGGCCATCTCTGAAAAGTCCAATACAAATTCTCAAACTTAGTAATTAGCACAGATGCTAGTGACATATCTCCTTTTTCTTCACCTGCTGTTAACCTCAGAAACATCTTCTTGTTTCCTTGGGAACTTCCAGCTGCTTTTTTTGCTCATGCACTCTCCATTGTGTTATACGTCTGGTTGTTTCCAGTTCCTGCATTTATCATCCTAGCTATTTTAGTAATGCCCTTTTTTTGTGTGCCATAAAATACCAATGTTTTTTTGTCCCAGTATAGCTGTCAATAACACATTGCTGTGTTAAGTCAGCGACACTTTTTTCTTCCTTTAATGCTCTTTTTATTTTTATATTTTTCTTCATTTGCTATTTAATCTCTGCCTGTATCGTTATCCTTTACCACAGAATGGTAGAGCTTCTTCCTTTGTTTTCATTAATGTGCCGCCTCCTTCAGGCTTCTGCTTTACATGCTTTTTGTTGCCCAAATATCTGTTATCTGTGCCTTCTGTTCCTGGACTTAACACTTAAAGCAGTCAATGGATGGGTTGGTCAAAAGTTAGTGTGCGTTGCAAGATAAAATATGATCTGCCAACCACATGGCAAATCTCAGCTCAGGTCTTGAACACATGCATTCTCCCACTGTGGAGACTATTAGTTTAATAACGAAGATATTTACATTAATTCATTCCAAATTACAGGATGGAAATACTGAAATGACTGAAGAAAGTTAATAGAAAGTAAATTGGCATATGTATCTCACTAACATCTCTCTATTGCCTTCCTAGGTTTCAATATTTTGTGTCTTGTTTCTTATGCAGGAAAAAAATTGGAAACAATAGCCTGAGTAAGTTATTTTTCAATAAATAGGAATGTCTTCTCTGATTAAAGGATAGTAATTGGCTGTTGTATGTTAAGAGTGTGGCCCAGAGCAATTTTATAATAACCCTCTAAGTGTTTGCAAAAAAAAAAACCCAAACTGCCCCCCCCCAACACTTTATTACTTTCAACAAATGCAGTTACTGCATTTCTTAATTCATTTTAGTGAGCTGTCAATAAATTTAGTCCATTAGATGCAGAATTTAAGTAGCTAGGATCATGATTTACGTGATTTCTGACTTGCTTGCTATTTACAATTTCTAGTAAATGTTGCCCTTGGCAAAATAAACGTACTTAATTTATAGCCAGTGGTTAGCAATTGTTTTTCATTTTGGTGACACTAAATGTCACTAAAGTGCTGTCTGTTTTAAGGTTACAAATACACTGCTCTATTGCCAGAGCCTGCAAATATGTTACCGTAATATGGAGTCTGGGATCCCTAAGCATCAAGGATGCACTGTAAAGCCAAAGTGATTTGTAGTCTTAAGGAACTGAAGGTGTCATCTTGCCAAGCATGACATCTGTGTTGGGCTTAGAGCTGGGAATGAGGAACCCGTTTTCTTTCCCAGGTTCTGCGACTGCAGTTCATGAGGGGTTTTGAGGTGCCTTGGCTTGATGGATGGTTATCCTGCTCTCTGTTTTAAGGGGCTGTAATCTTTTCTTTGAGACAAAACTGATGGAATGCCTTATATATGTAAGGTCTTTGATGCAGTAAAATAAGGAACTGAGGGAAAGGGATAAAGGCAGTTACTGAGTTTTACAAAAGGAGAAGGCAAGGGAGCATATGTTTGCCCTCATTTTTTCAAGCATTATCGCTTGATCACCCTCCCTGCCCAGCTCTTGTTATCCCACAGTATCTCTGGTCAGGATCTGTTTCTAGTTCCTTTCCAGTTTCTTTTTCATCTGGGCACTGGATGCAAGATGACTCTGCCTGTGCTTTCCCCACCGTGGGAATGCTGTCCTGGGGGGAGCTGGTGGCGCGTGTGCAGGGTGGCTTGCCACTGGCAGCAGCGCAGGCTTACCGACTGTGCTTCTGGACCTGGGTCAGCAGCCTGAGCCCCAGCCTGTGCTCTGTGGAGGTTTCATGGACCACCCAGCCCTGACAGAGGTTTCTGCCAGGTCCAGCATTTCTGTACTATTCTCCCTTGCATGAGAGAGGTGTATCTATACTCCCTTAGGTACACGCTGATCTTTCAGTGAGATGTGCACACAGTGGACCTGTGCAAAGCCTGGTGATGTCGAAGGGGAGCTGAATGTAGCTGTAGAAGTCTGACATTACGTACATCTTTACAGGTTTGACATCCACCTGTGGTTTGCCAAACTGTCATGTGTACCAGCATGCCCTGTAAAAACTGAACAGTTTTGATCCCAGGTGGTGTTCAGGGAAGAACATCTGTCAGTTAAGACAGTAGTGAAAGTATGCTTTTATAGGTCTCTAACTAAAGGTGGATGGTCTGTGGTTTTCTTCTAGCCTTTAATTAAAAAAAAGCATTATTCTGAATGGCTTCAGGTCTACTAGCAGGACAAATAAATTCTGTGCTAAATTTAACACAGGGTTAAAACTTGGAGCAAATGAAAATTAGAGATTTTAATTTGTTGCTATGAAAATAGGTTTTTTGTAAGCTTGGTAAAACTTGCAATGTTTTATTCCTGGAGAGGCCCAATCGCTGAATTTTTTCCATAGTACCATCTGTGAAGTATGTTGAAGTACTGATAAACTTATGTTCAAGGAGTGCACTTAAGTCAAGGGAGGAGTTTGAGAGGTAGTCTTGTATTGAGATGTGTGAAGAATCTTCCCCATTCATGCTTAGCCACTTCGAGTCCAGAGCTGTATATGTTATGCATTTGGTACTTTAGATGCTTATTAAATTACTACTGCTAACATGAGTATGTCCTTACTAATGTACATAATGCCTAGTGTATCACACTTATTAATATGGAGGAAGTAGTAAGTTTCTGAAAGCATAGGACATGCAAAATGACAGATGGAATAAGAAGTCTTCATGCTGACCCTAAGCCCAGTTCTCTCGTCTTTTTTAATACTATTGTCACTGGGCATCTGTTATTCTAAATCCTAGTTCAGTCCTGAACCCGTGCAAATCCAGGCTAGCTGGGGGGATTGTCACAGCATGTGGTGATTTGCTCTCAGTGCTCCAAGATGGACCGAAAAGGGATGGAATAGTGGAAAAAGCAAATGTCTTTTCTTTTTTTTTTTTTTTTTTAATGCTGAAATTCCAAAAAGTCTTTCCTTGTTTATGGAACCGGTGGGCACTTGTGTCTGGGGTTTGTTCCTCAAGAACCTTCCATGGAGCTCAAAAATGCCCACCACATGAGGGAGCAGTGTGTGCTGACAGGACAAGACAGAACAGCCCCTACCACTGGACAGGATTTTTAGGGGTCCACTTTTGTCAAATCTCTAAAGTTTGTAGCAGGTGAAGCTTAAGAGGAATGAGTAGGAGATTAAAAATTGGAGGCAAAAATCAAGTATTTATCTGTAAGATAAATATGAATAAAGATCTGTAAATGTAGTAGCTTTACAAAATAAATCAATATGATTACATAGAAAGGAAAAGATTTTGAAAAGGCTGTAGAAAATTGTGAAAGAAAAATACGGGTTTGAGGATTTTTTCAAAAGGAGGAGTGTGTGCTAAGTATTAAGGCAAGACTTGTGCCTTTCTACAATAGAAAATAATTGCAGGGCTTATAGGTAGAGGAGGGCATAAAGTTCTTTATCTTTACTACTCTTCTTATTCTCAGTTCAGGTAAACATGATAATACAATTTCAAGACTGCACCGTTTTCAGTGGAAAGAAGAGCCTTTGAAACAACAACAACAAAAAAAGCAAGCTAGAGAGCTTTCTGATCTTACTCTGCGAGAACATATGGTGCTGGTGTTTCAAGACCTGTCATGAGCTACGCTGAGGAATAAAGACCTGAGGAAGATTACAGTCAGTCTTGAAACAGAAAATATAAAATAGGATATATTTTTTTTTTCCTTTTAAACACATCAAGAACGGCAGGACATCATAAAGAATAGAAAATACAGGATTAAATCCTTGAGAAATTTGATCTAGTGGAAGAGTATGAAAAATTCAGTTTCCTTCCATACAGAAAGTGAGAACACACCAAAGTACAGATTGCTAAACTGTTAAGCTCAAGAGCAAAATGATCCAAAAGACAAAGGGGAGGGAAGATAAGAAAAATATCAATGCTAAAGTTGTTAAAGATTTGTGCTGCTCTGAACAGTAATATGCAAGGAAAAAACTGAAAAAGGGAATTAGGAGAGGAAGATAAAATTTCATTTCCCATGATGATGATGAAGGTGGCGGCAGGAAGGACACATTTTGAAGCAAACAGAAAGGAGCGGACAGAAGGTGAGAGAAGGAAGAAAGTGTGTGTCGAGGGGATGGGATAGGAAGCGGTGTGGGGGAGAGCCCTTGAGTATTGCTTGAGAGCCTGGCCCATGGGGTACTGCAGTGCAGTTGCCTGGCTTTTTAGGGTCAGCCATAGGGGGTTTGTTGGACAGAGGCGACAGCACTGCGCAGGGTGGGAGGTGAGCTTATACCTGTTGGGGAAAGCAGAAAAGGCTAAGAGGTATAACAACAGGACATGTATAGGGTTTTGGACTATGGGATATGGGAATAGGGCAACCCCCAGGGACTGAGCAGAGTCCTGTGACTGCCAATTTAACTGTTGTCATTTTATCTCAGAGAAAGAAATCCTATGGAGTATTGGCAGAGTGTAATTATAGGTAATTTTATTGGTGATGCTTCCCCTCGTAAAAGGACCAAACCAGAACAAATTAAAAAAACATCCTAAAACTGCAGAAGGCTTGTCTCGTTGGCCCCTTCGTTCCTGGAATTGAAACATAAGCAAATAGCTTCTTTTCATTCTTCTTTCTTTTTCTTTTCTTTTTTCTTTAAAGAAATTAGAGATAAAGTTAGAGAAAAGGCTATTGCTTTGCAAAATGATAAAGCAGAAAAAACAGTGATGTTTATCTGAAAAGTTATGTGTGTGTGTGTGTGTATGTGCAAACAAATGTGCCTTTCAAGGGGTTATGTAAGTAACTGAGAACTCTGTAAATGAAAAAATGACATAAGCGTTTCTGTAAACATGTAAATATTAAATGCATATAATAGTGTTTATATATTGAATAAAAATATATAAAGTTATAGCAGGGTATTAGTACGGACAGACTTCTAGCAAGAAATTTTAAGAAAAAAATTATTGATATAAAATTTCTGGCAAGACAGCTAACAATTACTTCATAAGAGGTAACAGATAACTTTGCACAAGTTTTATTATGAATTATGTGCTGCAAAGAAATACAAAACCCCAAACGGCAATTAAAATAATTACAGTATCATAACTATCTGTCCATTCATTGAGAAATATGAGAAAAAAAATTCTTAGTTACATCATAAAGCACTATGAGGATGCTCGTGAAAGGATCTTAAGATAAATAAGGCAGCAGACCTAGGTAGCCCTGTATCTTCATTTTACAGGACGCTCAAAGAAATTTGAACTACTGCATTGATAGATTTATTTGTGATGTTCATTCATGGAGGAGGCCTCCTTCCTTGGAAGGAAGTAAGGATTTTTATAAAAGCCAAAAAGGAGAGAGCTCGACTAACTGCTTATAATATAGGTCTATTTCATGAATAAATGCTGATAGAGGGATTTTTGGCAGTGTGCTGGTAGATAAATTAGGAAGTACTTTAGGTAGATATGTGCACTTAGATCAATTGGGAATTATTATAGGCAGACTATTTGCAAATACTATTATGAGAGCCCTGGACCTGCTGTATAAAAGGCATAAAACAGGTATTTTACTTGATGCAGAGTAGGTCTTTCTTTGGATAGAATGAAAATATACGTACAGGGTATTAGGCAGGCACAAGCTTTAGATATACATTTGACAAGAATTAATAAAAAGTACAAATGTAGAACTTAGGAGAAAAAGTTTTGGCTTTATTTTTTCCTTAAAATATGTGCAAATTTCTTGCTGAAAGGTATAGCTAGGAAAAATGGGAATGGAAGACTCAAAAAGAAGAGGTGAGAGAGAAGCAGCTGGAACAATGAAGAGAGAGATGGTGATCGATATACTTATTAATACAAAACCTCTTACAAACTACATTCCTGGTTATGACTGTCTCTGGCAAGATGTGAACGCACACTGTCAGATATCTTGTTCATAGATTAAATGTGTTTGAGGACCCATAAGAAGCCTATAAAGTATCAGTCATAATAGTGACTTGAGCTGAACGACAATAACCCATTAGATTTGTGGTTTTGTCCATTGGAACGTTTTAAGAGTGCTCCTCTCTGCATTGTGTTGCATTACTCAAATTTGGAAAGTAACGTCACTCTGTCATTGAGTAATATGGATTCTCTTTATGTGTTTAGTGAAGACAGAAGTTCACCAGTTCCTAGCCATGTTTCTTGTTTATAATTTTGATTGATACTTTTCTCAGATTCTTTTTCTATTTTACTACATTTTTCGTAACCGAGGGGTTTTTTTTGTCCTTCATAAGTATTCTTTCACGTTGTTATTACTCATTACTTCTGCCACCTAATTCTAATATGTTCCACATATGTTTGGTTATGTTGAATTTTGGATGGTCAGTTATAGTTTGAAAAGAAAGAGGCACAACCCTCACTCCTCCTGTGATTAGAAGTGTACCTGTTTTTTTTTTTTTTGTAAGGTAACAATTTTAAGACACGCCTTGTTCTAGAATAGCCTTTTTTTGCATTGTGGTTGATAAAGGCTGGAGAATGATCTACATCTTAGATCCTGAATTGTCAAAGTGCTTTTACAGCACTAACCAACTTGTGATACTTTTGTGAGAAAATCAGGTGAATGTCATCAAAACTTTAAAGGTAGAGATATATAGGTGGACTGATTGTGTGCAGAGGTGGAGTCTCAGATGGGATTAGCTTCTATTTCCTAGTCCAGTAGACCATAACTCATCTAATCGGCTTGCTTTGTATTTTCCTTTTCATTTTAGGAGAGCAGATGGTTTCTTTAACTGGAGTGTATCACTGCAGTCAAAAGAGTTGGAGTATCTAGTCCTCTTACACCTATAAGGGACATGTGCATGTTTCAGTGTGCTTTTACAGACTGCAGACAGGAGTAAGCAACATTAATTTGGCATATCAGGTGCTCCCTGCCTGCCTACTGCACTGCGAGTTTGTATGCAAAAAATATGAACTCTCTTTGAAATTGGAAGACAATAAACCACAGAAAGTTGGCATCCTTCTAGTGAAGAAGGATACTATGGAGAAATTAAAATGTAACATATCTCAAGAATATTTTCAGACCTGTTTTAGTGGAGGATGGATGAGCTGAGGCAGATGTCAAGAGAAGTGTATTTTACACCTCAAAAGCTGTCACAGCAGAAGTGCTAGCCTGTGGTTCAGTGATGGAATATGAAGATAACAGATGGTGTCAGAACACAGATATCTGTCAGAACGGGGCTGGAGAAGCCGAAAGCTTCAAATAAGTAACAGTTTTGACTGTGTAGGTTTTAGAAGTGAACCAGGGAAAGGCAAAATCAATATGCCACATTGTAGACAGTCAGTGAAAAATGCACAGTGAGTTTAACATCATCCTAACAGATCAGTCAGCAAACACCCAGGTTGGCATACTGCTTGCAAGCCAAAGAAAAGAACTGGTTGAAAACCCATATAAAAAGGAATTTCAGCAGATTTGTCTCTGTACTTGTGAGTATAGGTGCTACTGCTACAAGGACATTGAAACTGAATTAGGATAGAAATAGAAGGGGGTTTTTTGTATAATGTCCAGCTCATTCCGTTCTGCATAAAAGATGCAAACCCAAACCCCTAACCCTGTGATTCTAGTGGGCCTCTGGAATATCTACAGACAAAGATGAGAGAAATTCCTAAACTGAACCAGAAATAAGACTTATTTTTCTCTCACAAGATGAAGAGTAAAAGACTTTTGGTGTTTTATTTCCTCCAGTGGCAAATTAATCCTGATAATTTCCATACCTAAGGATGAGTTACTAAGACTGTGGGCTGGACTTGGTGAATCACTAGTGCTCTCAAACTCAAACTTGCTTTACAAGATATTATAATGACTGTAATTGTTATTTTAACTATAACATAGTGATTATAATTGTTACTATAATATTGTTAGCCCCTGAAGTAGTCAGGTCGTTGGACTGGATGATCATTGTAGGTCCCTTTCAACTGAACTGTTCTATTCTGTTATATTAATATCAGAAGGGGCTAGGCGATAAATCCTGTGTTAGAGACCCTAAAACTTCATGCGTCGCTGTGTTTTGCCTGTCTCTTAGATGCCACCCAATGTTTGTGGGCCTTCTAGTTGCCACTTGGAATTATCTGAAAAGCAGCTGTAAGAAATTATATATAAATTTTTATGAACGAAACATACAAACGTGTATCCAAAACCCAAAAGAGATGAATTATGACTGTGGTCAGCGCAAGGTAAAGCTTTAAAAAAAATAACACTACCCAAGACGTCGTTCTCAGGTGAGTATCCCCAGAAAGGCAAAAGAGTTATTTTCCACTTACATTTTCTGCTCATTCCCATGGGAATATCTAGTCTTAACCTTGGGGAAGACTTGCTGTGTAAGTTATCCCATGATGTTAATAATTTATCACCCCCCCCCTCCCATTTATATCAATCTTTTATCCTTCAGTAGACCTTTTGGAGGAAACTTTGTGTATAAAAAGACAATAAAACCAACAATAATGCATTTTTTTAACCTTTAAGCATAACATAATGTGAAGGTCAATGTATTTGTCAATGTAATACTTAAACGTAAAGGCAGTAATTTAGTTTCCCGACTGCTACAGGTTATAGTTCTTTATTATGTTAATAAGACTTGATAACTAACATCTATTATAAATGCCATAAAATTAAAAATGGATCATACTAAAAAATACGTCAAGGTTATTTTAAAATTCAGCATTTAACTTCTGTTTCTTTTTTTGTCTTCTATTTTGATTATGCATAGGCAGGTAAAATTATTGTAAATCTTCCTTAATTGTTGTATATATTTCTTCTAAAACCTGCAAAGTGCTATTTAATTAATTTATGAAAAAGAATTGGTAATTAAAATATTTCAAAAAAAGAATTTATACTTCCGTTGCAGTAGCAGTTTTTTCTAATTCTGTGATCTTGAAATATTGGATGGCACTATTAATATTTAAAGTGGATGCAGGGGCAGTTTTTATTTGGAATAGTAAAGAACATTATGGCAAAGTCTTTGAGTCTTAATTCCCTCCTGTACTATGGGTGACCAGCACCCTTACAAGGAGCAATCCTGGCACTGCAGCATCCTGGAGCAGAAGTACTCACCAGAACACAAAGTGATGGGCATGTCCACCGGCTAAAAAGTGTTAGAGCTGCCACTAAGTGGGTGCAATTTCCATTAGTTGTTCTGATTTAATAGTAAATCAATAGGTAGGGAACTCCTCATCTCTACAGTGATTTAGAAATATACAAAACCTAAGGTTGGAAATTAATGGCCTTTTAAATATAGAGGAGCTTTATGTCAGCAAACAGTTAAACTGCAGTTTGACAAAAGAAATTCAGACCAAGAAAACCTTCCTTGCTGGTCAAATCTCCCAGCCAAAGCTCCTATTTAAAAAAAGTAATAATAATAAAAAGTAGTTCTTGTAGGTCACTTTTCATTAGGAACCATGAATAACTTGGCCAGGGAGGAGGTCAGTGTCCTGCATCATCTGGGTCTCAGGCCAGCGCTCAGACGTCTGGAGGTGCTCTGACTGATGCAAAGCCCTCCCTCGGGACTGCTACCCCTGCTGCCAATTTGTGCATCTAGCCATAAGGTGCACAGCAAATCTGTGTTGGCACAATTCCTGTGAAATATTATCCCAGACATGAAAGAGAGGCTAGCTGGCAGTTTTGCCAACTCTCCTGTTTTATCTTGTTTTTTAATGAGTTTTCTCACTGCTCTTTGTGAAAGTTTCAGCTTGTTTTTTGTTTGGGTTTTGGGTTTTTTTTGGGGGGGGGGA
>VYZV01000846.1:23289-52369 GCA_013401275.1 Pandion haliaetus | reverse complement strand
TCACTCCCCTCCTAGAGGCGGGTCCGACATTTTGGCGCGTCCAACATTTTGGGGCGGCGAATTGTTCCAGCAGCTTCTTAAAGGGGCTGCCTCTGCAGCACCCCTCCCCTGCCACCAAGGAAAACCGCGCCACACAAACCCGTAACAGGGAGTGAATTTGAAAGGATAGAAATGTTGCCTTCTGAGGTAGAAGTAAAATTTAAGGCGTGCTGTTTCAAGGGATCTGTGTCATAGTAGTCTGAAGGAATTGGCATTTGAAACTGCATTTCTACTTGAAAGATATTTAGGACTATGTTAAAGTAGGAGTGGTATGAGAAATTTCAGACATGACGCCTGTATTTAAGATAGGAAAAAAACTGTGATCTAGTTAAATGTAGGCATATTAGCGTGACATCGGTAGTATGCAAGGCATTAGAGTGCTTTTGGAAAGAAGAGTAATAGAGGGCATAGCAAATGGAAGAAGGAGGATAACACACAGAATAGGTTTATCGAAAGCAGATTTACTAGATTAACTTGATAATCTTTGTTTAGATTATCCTGATCTTTTTAGAGAAAGAAAATGGCAATAGATGTGATGTATATACACTAAGAGAAGCATCTGACACAGAGCTACATGGAGAATAGTTTGACTGGAAAAGGTGAAGATTAGACCCAGAATTGTAAAATAAGTGGAAACTGGCTAAAGGAGATAATAATAGATGATGCTGAAAGAGGAAATACCAGGTTAGAGGGAGCTAAAAGTGGAGTTTCTGAAGGCACAGTCTGGGGACCAATATCACTTAATATTTTCATTAATCAACTAGGCACAAAAAGAATAAGAACCTGCTAGAGAAATGTGCTGATGGCTGAAGGTGGGAGGGATTGTCAATAGCAAGGATGCTCACAGCATATAGAAAAACAGAATATCCTCAGGGACTGGGGAGATATAAATGGGATTACATTCAACAGTTCAAGTAGCAAGGTCAGGTAGCTGGGAACTAATGACAATTTCTAATATAAGGTAAGGCTTGTCTGTTGGACTGATACAGAAGAATTGGGCATATATTTGGCACTATATCAAAAGAAGCATTTGCCAGTCAAGACAGGCAAAAATTAACGCCCTTTAAAGGCTTTAGTAAGACTTTCAGGAATGTGGTGACCAATTGTAGCCACCTGTGTTTGAAAGAAAGAAATTCAACCTAGAGCAGGAGCAGAGAAAGGTGAATAGTTTGATGGTGGAATAGGGATTGTGCCTTAGCATACTAAAGGCTGCAAAGAATCATCCATAAACATGACGGGAATTAAGAGGTTATTTTTAAGCTTTGAGAGTATTGTTGAATAAACAAATAACCATAAACTAGTCATCAATAAGTCACCCTGTATTTTAGAAGAGAGATTCTAATGAAAAATATGAGTGTCTGGTAAAGCCTTCCACAGCAGCAGTGGTGAGAACCCCTGTGACTAATTCTGTGATGGAGACAGGTAGACGTCTGAGGGATTCAGCAGCATGTCTGCATGCTGTAGCAGCAGACTGGGCTCCGTGACCAGTGGACTCTGTCCCATCATCCTGTTCTCATTCATTCTGGTTCCACATTCATATAAATCCATCTCAGCTTTTAACACCCTTTCTCCCTCAGGTGAGCCCCCAGCATCACTGATCGAGAGCAGGGTTATGATACTTCTGCAGCTTTGGCAAACATGGGTGGCAAGGAGGTTCTCCAGCCTTAGGAAATTGTGGGGGGAGAAATGTTTTGCCTATACCCACCTCTTTGGTACTGAGAAATGGGGGGGGAAGCAGTCAACTTTACTGCATAAAGATCTGAAATGGAGCTGCTCATAAATAAGAGGTGGGTTTCTCCAGTTATGCTTTTGCCTAGTCAGACTATCATTATTTAAATCCAAAATGTTCAGCTGAAAGTATCAGCTTCTCATTGACAAAATGAATGCTGTCCCCTCCCCCAGCCACTAGGGTTTCAGCTAATATCTTTTCCATTTTCCATATTTAATTTGTCTAGCAGAATGAAATAAAAACATGCTGACATTTTCAAGGAAATCAGATACTTCCCGTGAAAGTTTTGATGGAAAATTTTCAGAGAGCCCTGAGGCTCAGGAGCTGGTTGCATCGGGGTGTGGCCAGCTAAATCTGCTGTCTGAATCAGTGGCGGCAATGCCTGAGCATCTCTTAGATCCTCCGGACTTTCAGGTGATTACTTCTAAGAGGAAAACATCTTTTATAGCAAACCACGTGCTCTGAGTGGCACTGACTTTGCTCTTGCAGCAGTTCTGGCTGACCTTGATGCGAGTGGTGCAGAATGCTGAGACGCGGCTGCCTCCACCCTCCCCTTCCTCCCCCTCGCACTGCAGAGGCACATGAAAACTGACCACAGCGTAGCCCTAAATGTTTTATTTTTAACTTTTGCCAGACAACACGTGTATCTAAGGCCAAACAAAAAGAGCCAGAGAATGGGGTATAAGTGCTTGTCAATGTCAGACCCAATCATTGTCAAATAGGGGCTGGATTCTGCAGCTATGCTGCGTGCAGAGCTCCTGTTTCCTTCAGTGGTGCTCTGAAGCCACAGCGATGAATGCCTAGAGAGATGGATAAAGGCAGACAGACATAGATACAGACTGACAGAACCAGCCCCCAGATGGAGGTTGCTTGAATTTACCAGAAATTAAGATGCTGTACTGCTTAAGAAAGAGTTCCATGATCTCATTAAGTCTCTTTTATGTCTCCCTTTTTATTTTATCCTCCACCCTCTTACAAAAAAATGCTTTGTGTTATTTGCAGATTGAATTAGAGGAAAATTGTCTATGGACTAAATAAAATGTTTGCATTCTTTTGTACTACAAAGTCCTTCAATGAAGACTTGTGTTTTTTAAAGGAGAAGAAAATGCAGTAGGACATAATAATGTCACATAACCAGCCATTTATCATTATCAAATGAAGTGTTAATGGAATCAACTCACACAAACTCATGTATGTGTATATATATATATATATAAAAATAAATATAGTATAATATATACATAAAAAAAATCCTTACTGCAGAGAATGATCAAGCACCTTGCCAGCAATCCATATTATATTCGTTAATTTGATTGCTGCCAAAAAATCACTTAAGTGAGACCTTCTGATTTCTTTCTTTAACGCTTGAGTCTCCTTTCATCTAAGCAGTGTTTATTAACCTATTTCTGAAAATCAGCATAAGCACAAGTTATATTTAATCTGTTCTTTTCATGTGCTTTGGGTTTTTGTTTTGGGTTTGTTTTTTTTTTTTTAATGTGTTTTGTTTTGTTTTTAATTCCAGTGTAAGAATTAGAAATCGAGCATTGGTCTGTATTAAAAAAACCCTACTGATTCAGATAGTGACAACTGAAATGATAAAAATTAAGGTTTATTATGTTCATTTATATACTTTAGGGGAGGCTGATTCTAGTTTAATTCCAGGACTAATGGTAATGACGGCAAAAAAAGTATACTCACCTGAAGAATAATACTGTGACCTGATGACTGAAGTTTGGGATACAACTTCAAAACTCTGCGCTCTACCCCTAGTCTTACCAGTGTCCCCTTCTGCTATCTTGAATAGAAAATCTCTTGCCTGCATGACTCTGTGTCCTCATCGGACTCTGGGTGCAGACTTGTTGAACAAAGTTAATTTGCAATCTGCAGATTAAAAGTGTTATATGACTAGATATTCTTGTTAATACTTTCACACCAAAAAAATTGACTTAAAACCCCAGTAACCAATAAACTCTAGCTCCAGGAAACCTGATCCAGTTTGGAGATGAACAATTGGCGTAATTTTTACAGAGCTGGCAGATACACCTATAGCTGCATGGAAGAAATCCTAGTCCCATTCATATGAATGGGGTTTTGCCACTGAGATGAATGTGTCCAGGATTTCACTCATCCAAGCTAGAATAAGGCAGACTGGAACAAGACAAACTTGCCCTTGTGTTCAGGGTAAAAGCAAGGCAGCTCAGGACTGCCTACATGAACTGATTTGTGCATTCAGTTGCAGTGCGGAGATACCCTCATTCACCAAATGCTCTGCCTTTGACAATATTAGAGCTGGATTTTATCAGCTCCAAGGAGTTTCCCCTAACAGGTTATGTGGTGACAGGTTTTGTCCTTCTCCCAGCTCTGCAGCCAAGGATAAAACACTTGCTAAACTAAACTATGTCATAGAATTTAATGAGGCTGTGGCTACAGATTTATAGAGGAAGGAGCCGTCCTGGCTGGACACCCCCAAAATTCCTGCCAGGAAGGATGAAACTTATTTCCGAAGCTGCTGTAAGAAGATGATTGTGGTAGTCAGATAGTCCTTATAGAAGTGATCGTAATCTGAGAGCTGAAGCAGAAATATACCAAAAAGGAGCTGGTAAGAAAAAGTTATCTTGCTTTTTTACCCTTTTTAGAGAAGAGGGCGGCCTCCAGTCAGATGACTTTGCACCCCTTAAAGGAAGTCCTTCTCCTTCCCCATCAGGCAGGCAGGGAAAGCAATGGGATAACTTGTTGAAATTTAGAGACTGAATCAACCTCAGATTCTCTGAGAACCCCAAATAAATAAGGTTTGCTCAAGCCACTGAGTTCAAGCACATCCCTGAAAGATGTTATACCTCGCAAGTATTACTTTCATTTGTATACATTGGTAAATAGAGTGGGTAATAAATCTTCTTACTATTTATTGCTCTGCCAATATGTATCTTGGCAATATTAAAATATATGCATGCATGCTTATGAATTTTATTTCTTTTCAAAGGAGCCAGCTCCTTGTACTAACAACCACAGCTATGACTTGGTAGACTCCTCTTTACCTGGCATGCCTATAGAAATCTCTAGAGAATTAGAATTCTCATTAAGTGCACTGGAAAGCAAATTTAATCAAATGTATCCCAAAGCTTGCTGTTAAAAATATGCAACTATAAATTGCATTTCTGTAGAAGTTGTTGCAGTCCTACAGTGACCACTGAAATATTTTTTATTTATTGTACCATGAATACAGAGGAGATAAAATTAAATCCTCCACAATCAATGGCTCCAATTTACATGTGTTACTCGTCAAAGTGACTTTCTCTGGTCCCCACAAAATGTTACATAATGTGACATCTCACAAGTCTTCAGGAACATCCTAAGATGAATCTGAAAGATAAATATTGCAGTTGTGAGTCTTTCTGTCATGACTCAAATAATTTTAAAATTGCAGAGATGTATTCCTCTAACAATGTTAAAATTGTTCTAATGCAGGATAAAATGGTAGTTTTAGTCTCTGTAATTTTTATAGCAGCTTGTAATTTCCATGCACTCGTTACAATTCTCAGATCAGGAAAGATTACAGGAGAAAATGTTTTCACTGGAAAATCTGCTCTGCTGTTCATCTTCCCTGTGAAGAATACACTCAATATTTAGAATAAAGGACGGTTTTTATGAGTTGTTTGATGCTCTAAGTGTCAAAGATAGACCATTTGATTTGGATTAGTGACATTTTTGGAGTCTGTTAAAGGGATAAGTATGAGCCCACTTCCTGGTTTCCCCCCAAAACATACTTTTATGAACACTGGTGCACTCATTTGTATCTGTTCTGTTTGGAGCCACTCACTAGCAGGCTGGGAGATGTTTGAGAAATATGAAATGTCACAGTGAAAAAATTGTGTCCCTTGGTTCTGCTTTGAATGGGTTTTAAGTCCCCAAATTAGAAGAGCTATGATTACCACAGAAGGGGTTTTAGAAGAAGCAATTGAATGGTAAAAAACCCTCAAACTGCAGGTACCTTAAGTGTGCTGAGGTCTGATGGAGTGCTGTTGACGTGTGACTATCATTAAATACACTGCACTGCAACTTTGGGCTTGTTTGGTGACACGTACCACAGGGATCCTTTCAGGCTGTTTTTGGGTTAGGGTGCTGTTGTGACTGTAGCTGTGACTACATGACAGAGGGGAAGAGCAGATATTTTCTAGATAAACTGATAAAGGAGGAGAAATGAGACCATCCTTTGGGCTCACACACAGGTTGGAAGAGGTGGAGTTGGACAAGGTAGTGTACAGAGAGGACCACTGTGGCACTGTCGGACCAAATCATGTTGAGTTTGCATCATGAAAAAAGTGTCTATGAATGTTAATGCCATGGCAGGCTGCACACCTACAGGTGGTGTATCAAACCCATGGTTTTGCTTTGATTGAGCTGCTGAGGATACATTTTGGAGAGGTACAAGGCAGTCCATGGGAACCCCTGCACGGGTGTTCTGGCACATATGAAGCCTGGTGCACAACCATATCACTCCACGGAGAATTCAAGGAAGAATTTGGGCAGCTCAGGAAGGAAGAGTCCCTCTGGAGACCTGCCAACATACAGGGAAACAATTTGACTTTATGTCCAAGGGGACAGATAGGCAAATCATCTGCTTGTCATGGATCTGGGCCGGCAGCCCTGTGCCTCTCTCTGTACCCTTGGGAATAGCCTGGGTTTCCTATATGGTGAAGTGGCAGTTACGCTTCATGTCAGTGGTTGGTAGAGAATTGACTGCATCCCTCTCCCATCTTATATGTGCCCATAACAGCTGGGAAAATAGCCCTACACTTAGAGAGGACTAGGAAATTGTCCACAAAGCAAAGAGAGCAGACTCCACAGGGTGGAATAAGGGACCAAAATGGCACGTCCTGTCCTGCATTCTTCTCAAATTAAGGGGAGATGCAATATCGCTGCCTATACCTGGCCGGAGGGAACCGGAACTGGCGAGTGAGGATGTTTTTTCACATTGGTAAGGAGATGAATAATTAACGATAATTACTTACGTTTGACATTATTGAGAAATGTTTAGTAGTTGCAAAGCAGATTTTGTAAGGTTTTATTGGAGAGGTTTTTGGTTTTTTTAACTCTTATAGTTGGTGAACATCCTGTGTGCTAAACCCTGTTCTGGTGCCTAAGCAAGGTTGGTGGGAAATGATGGGGTTAAGACCTGACTTTTTGTGCAGTCTTTGGCCCTTTCTTATTCTCTGGCTGCCAGGACTGGGCCTGAGACATGAGACACGGGGCCCTAAATCACAAGCTTAGAGAGGAACAAATCTGGCCTAAATCTGCCTGTGCCTTTATAGCCTTGACCCTGTTTGAAGTAGTGCCCAAATAAACACCTTTATTTTTCAGAGGGAAATTGCTGGAGCACCAGTGCTGTAGTACCCCAGAGGCCAGCTGGACTGAGTGCTCAGCGCTGAACCCAGCCTTTCTGTATGAGATCACGTCTTTTTAACTCATTCTCCCCATTCTTCATGTCTGAAATGCTATAATTAAAAATTAAGACAAGTGGAGAACACAGACTTTTGAGCTAGAAACTGAAAGATAAGCCTCCCTCCCCTCTTAAAATTGACGTATATATTTTGTTCTCATAAAGAGCTGTTGGATACAGCATCACCTCAATTATAATGAAACAGCGAAGAAATTCCACATGGGGAAAGGTTTTCTGAGGGTATGTTCTCAGTTACTGCTGAAGATTAAAAATAAGCTTCCCAAGCAATAAATTGGTTGAGACAGTAACAGGACCAAAATCATAGCGAAATCTAGTAATGAAATATTAATGCTACCATGTTAAGCTGGGAAAATCATAAAAATTCATTTTGCAGAGCTGCGTAGATCATATTACTGGTATCCTGAGCTGGCTAGATTTTAATGTACAGCGCTTTCTACTTGTGTCCTGTTCCTATGTACAATTCCTATTAGCAGAAAAGATGACCAAACTCTTAACTCATGTAACTGCTTCAGGAAAGCAAAGAAACCCCGTTGGAGTACATGGCAGTAGCTCTCTAGAATTAGAAGGCATGTTGCGAGTGACACAAAGAGAACTGTCAAGTACCTGGCGCTTTGCTTTACTGCTCCACTAAATGGCCATTGTAGAGCTGCGGCAGACATATGGGGAAATTTTATTTCTAGGGCAACATTATTTTGCATGAAACTGAAATTAGATAAAAACTAGGCGTAAAGGTATGTTTGAATTTCAGTTAGTGCTTGATCTTTGTATGCCAAAAGGACCTCCCTTGGATACTCAGTCTAGCTGCGGGCTTTCTTTCAGGTCCTGGAACCTGCAGCTTTCAGAAGTCAGGCCAATTTAAATTGTGTAGATTTTGCTGCTTTACATAACCTATTTGAATTCAGTAGGTTTAAAAACCTGCAAGGTAAATAGGTACATTCTGCATACGCCTGTCCTACTGGCTTAGGCAGTAGCTTTAATGTCACACAATTAAACAAAGTGGCAAGAAGAAGCCTAGCAAGATCTAGCCATGTGGCATTAACTGTGCACAGTGCTTTCCAGAGCAGAAGGGGTGGCTGATTTGCTGTCCAACCAAGGTAACTCCATTTTATCAGTGTCACTCATCCTCCAGCTTGCGTCAGCTACAGTCCCTTTCCGACACACCACAGAGCAGCTCGTGCATTATTAGCAGCGGCCATAGCTCAGCTGGGGGTGGCTGCATTAAGCTCGTAGTTGTAACAAGGACTGTATACATTATATTTCGTACAGCAGGTTGGAAGGAGGGTTATGATCCTTGCAGTCTGACTGGCTTCCCGTGCCCAAGAAAAATGACTCCCAGAGACACACTTGGGCACACTGAGGCGCTGAACAGAAGAGCACAGGTAACTTCCCTTGGAAAGAGATGGGCACTTCCAGGGGTGAAAGAGCTGTCACAGGATCGGAGCAAGAGCAGCTGGAGCCACAGACCTCACCACGGAGTCCACGCCTGCTGTAGCTGGTGGAGACGCAGAGGCATGGTACCTCCAGAAAGTCAATGTTGGAAGCAAGGTGCTGAGCCTGAGATACAGGGTCTTCAAAGGGGCAACGAAACCCACAGGGACTGGCCTCGTGCCGAGGAGAAACATGAAGTCCTATAAGCAAGCTGCTCTAAGGGGAAGGTATGTAAATGCCAAAGACTTGTTCCAATGGCCTGCAGAAATCCTGCTCCTTGCCCCAGGCTGGGGTCTTTCCTAATGCCCGGCAGCCACTGAGTTTTGAGGCTGAATTAACTCCACGACATCACTACTGTGCATTTCTTTTTCTCTAGGGCGTGAATACTGTAGGGGTCTGCTCCCCTTGAAGTCTCAGAGGAAGGCTCAGTCAAATCAAATACAGAGCTGCTTTGCTGCCTGTGCACCAAGGATAAGAAAGCTAAAAAAAAAAAAAAAAATCGCAGCAGCTTCCTGGACTAGCCTGCCTGTAAGCATTACCTTGCAGTTGGATCCCTCGGCGCAGAGACCTCGCTGGCCTGAATTTTGCCGGGCCCTTTGCTGTGTACATGAGCCTTCCAGACCTGCTGAGGGGACACTCCAGGGTGACTCTGCAGAGCGCTGGGTGCGTGTGCCCGGGGCAGCGCCTCGGCAGGCCGATCCTGTAGGATAAATGCCAAAACAGAGCAGAGAGCATAATCTGTTTTAATGGAGCCTTCTGCTGCTACTGAATAACTCCCTAGTTTGGATTACTTTTGCTGCAGGCACGATTAGTCAGCAATTGACAGGGCAGGGGGTCTTGGTGGGGAGTCTGTAGCTAGCTAAGAGTATGAGCCAAACAAACATTATTTTCAGGCTTATTGGGAGAAAAAAAACCTGCAGAGAGCAGAAAGTTTGTCCCTCGCTGTTTTCCTGGGTAGGGGTGCAGTGTTGAAGGCGATGAGACAAACACTTGAGGATGGCTGATAGCACTGGAGTGCAGAATAAACAAGGAAATGATACTGGATCCCAAGGCATAGGAAAAAAAAAAGAGACCTGCTAAAGAGAGCTCAAGATCAGAGAGAAGAAAAGCTTCCTGACACCATGGGAAGTCACTAAAACAAGTGTCTGAAATGATGCAGAAATGTTCTCACCTCCTTCCACCTGAAAGAACCAGGCATGTTCACAAAAAGCTTCTTTAGTGTTTGCCTTTGAATAATGAAACAAAATATAATGGTCAGTAAGGTTAAGCCATTAAGAGTAAATCAGTTCTGTTTCCATCAGAAAGCAGCCTGGATTACCCTGTAACACTGAAGCCATCTGTAGTTCCCACATTGATTTTCTTCTCTGCGGCACCGAACATACAAAATCAGCAGGCGCCTCTGAGTGCTCTCTCAGCCACATGGAGAAAATAGATAAAAGCCCTCTGGGCCTCCTGTATGTCTATGTGCAACCTCACCTGTGTGACACCTGCCTGTGCCCAGCACAGAAATAAGCACAAGCAAGCTGGGCAGCCTGCTGAATCGGCATATTTGCTGTGGAGGAGAAAATACTGCCACGAAGCAGTGACCTGCCTCTTTTCTGCAATGCACTGGTGTGCAGCATCCCGACAGGAGTAGCTTTGTTTTGTGCCAAGCACCTCTGAGGCAGAGGAGACTGTGCCCAATTTGGTGGGAATAAAAAGCAACCTCCTCTTTTTATTATTTGCTGTTCTTGTGGAAACTCTGCTTCCCCTGATCCACTGCAAAATGCTGTTTTCGCTTTTCAGGTGGCTACAATTTTGGCCTTTTCAAGAGAAAATACCTGTTTAAGTGCCTCTGAAGGCATGGCAGCTTCTTCACTGTACCTGATGTTTCATTGCACTTGACCCTGCCCTGACCGGGCAATGGCACAGCACTGGTTCCCTCCGAGGCTGTCCGTGGCACTTTTGGTGGCTGGAAAACCCACTGGCACCATTTTTCTCAATCAAGCCAAGTGGCTGAGCAACACATGGCAGTTCCTGTGTCCCTCCTTAATTAGACACTCTAAGAAGTGAGAACAGCATCAAATAAGGTGAGGTCCCACTATTAATAACTAGCAAGTGACTGTATATTTAGATACTTAAAAAAAAACCAGATAAAAACTTGTGAGCTTAAGATCAGAGACAAAAAGAGCCTTTTATCTTTCTGAGCTCATTTGAACTCTCAAGTCAGGCAATGAGTCCGCTTCACAAGACCTCAGAGCCATGCCAAAGTTGTCTCTAGCCTTTGCATTCATCATTGCTGCGACCGGTCACAGCGTAAACAGCAGAGACCTGGACAGTCAGGATCTGCCCGCCCCACAGTGCAACGATGTCCCTAGAAAAGCCAGCGCTTTTGTCAGGCATACGGGACATGGCACTGAATCTGTGTGAACCCATCTTGCCTATAAAGCAGCCTGCAGAAGAGCTGGTGCCCCCTTCTTTCACAGAGCATGTGCTGTGTTGGTTGGTGTGGGGAGAAAGACAGCGCTGCTGCTGCCGCTGAGCCCCTGGGACTGCCTGAGAGCTGCAGCCCTGCTGTCCTGCAGAAAGCCACAAATGTCAGTGGAAGATGATGAAGTATGAATTCAAAGGTTAGTCTATTTTTTCCCCTAAGCTCTAAAGGAGGGAATCACTACCTTCTGAGATGGATAGTATCATTAATCAGACACCAGGAGTTTAGTCCCTTGTACAGTGCCAAATCATCTGGACTTTTATCTTCCCAGCCCTGCACAGAAGACAAATCCAGGCCTGCTAGTGCTTGGGAAGGGGGGTTGGGTGGGGAAGAAGTTATTAGGGGGAAATTTTTGAAGCATAAACAAAATTTCAGCAAAAGGTTGTTCTTGCCATGACACGATTATAAATGAGATGATCAGCCACAAAGAGCATTATGTTTTATGGCTTTAGCAAAATGATGCTTCTGTTCTAATGGTAGAAGTAAAAAGTTTAAAGGGAGAAGAGGGTTCCTTTAAAAATTCCAGGTATTTTAATTAATGCCAATAGCATTAAAATATTATGGCTCGAGATGCTTATGAAAAGTCTCTTTTATTCATTAAATTTTCCAGACCCAACATAATTAGAATTCTTAACATTCGTGATCTCTCAGCATTGGCTTCCAAAATTAATGGTCTGAGTAATTTCTTACAGCAGATGAACTGAATTTCAAAATAAATGTATTGCAATAGTAAACATCAGCTTTCTGTAAAGGCAGGATGCAGCATTCAAAGGCAACTTTCGAGAAGGAAAACACCCTCCATTTTCTCTCTTCTGGATTTCCGTATTCAAAGGACATAATGAAGGATTGTAAATTCCTGTAGTCAAAATTTAGGGAATCTCTGAACAGAAGCTGCCTGTACCGGTTGTGCATGCAAATCATACCGCAGTTTTAGTATCACACGTTCTTTCTGTCACACTGGGTATAGGAGAGGCTGGCGCTCAGGGTGAATTAGGAGGACAGGGTAGTAAGGGATGCTGTTTTCTGCAGGTCCCTGCTTCATTTGTTGTGGAAGTTGAGAGGGCTGTAATGAATGCAGCAGGGCACGGGACGCTGTCCTGGTTTAGCCATCTGAACGGTGCCCTGCAGTTCTGGGTTCTGCCAAAAGCCTGCTCTGTGGGCCTGGGAAGGTCGTTTAACCCAGACGTTTTGCACAGGGTTGCTAAATGTACGCTGTTCATTTTGGCATCTGATTTCCAGTGTGCGGAGCACTTCCAGCTGCAACTCCTGCTGGTGGGCTGTGAACCCAGGAAGAGCCACGCCGAGCTAGGAGCTGTAAAACCTGCTGTTTCCAACCGGGCACGGTGGGGTCTCACAGCTCATTCTGGCAGACTCCTGATTGTGAGACTCAGGATCCTGGATCCCGTTCCCAGTCCTGGAAAGCCGACAGCCCTGGTGGGTGCAAATCATTCTGCCCGTTCCCCTGCATCTCATCCTTGTTCAAGTTCTGTCTTTTCTTACCCTGTCTCTTTACCTGGCTAGTCCCAGTCCCCCTGTTTGGGTTCATTTCCTGAGGTTCAGTCCTCTTCTCTGTTCAGCACCAGGCTTCCCACACCTGCACTGCTTCTCAGTCCCACCGTCTTTGCCCAGCCAATCAGACTTGTCTAAATGTCCCTTCCTCTCCTTAAGGCTGCATTTCCTCCAGGATCCTGGCCCAAGTCTCATTTCTTCTGTGCCAGCATGGTTGAATTTGTTCCCCTCGTGGTCTTGATGCCAGAATACAGGTGATCTTTGCACCCACAGTGTAGTGATGAGGAGCTGTGACCACAGGCAGTATCTTGCTCCACTCTTCCAACCAGGCGTTAACACATACCCAATAACTTGTGGTGGTGAGTGCATGAGCCTGCGCTGTGGTGAGTGCTGCAAAGGGAATTAGCTGCTCTGTGCTGGTGGGTCAGTGGGATGGGGCTACCCTGTTCTGGACAAGCTGACAGGCAAGATGACCCCAGCAGGACAGGATCCTCAGAGCTTTTAGGATTCCCACTGAAAAAAGTCTTTGCTGAGGAAGTTGGATTGGATTTTTGTCAAATGCTTTCACTTGGCCACACTTGCATAGATTTTCATGGCAGTAATGAAAAGGCACATCCTTAATACAAAGGTCACAAATCGACTCCCCTATCCAAACGGTGAGGAGCAGTGGTGCATCTTAAAGAAGAGGATGTCAGTTCTTTTTCTTTTTTACCATTACAAAACAGCACATTGTTCCCTGGCCTTGCCCTTGGGAATAGCTATATTGTTTTGGCTGAAGCTTTCAAAAAAAAATTCAGCCTGAGGCAGATGCCCAGGATGGAAAATGACAAGTTACTGGTCAAAATATGACAGTTATAAGCAGCTGAAAGTAGACTCTTGTAATTGGAAATGTCAGACGGTCTTGACTAGTAGGCAGTGCTACCAGCCCACCAACCTCAGGAAGTTTGCTCAGGATTTTTTGTTCAGGTAGAGGCAGCGCGTGCACCTCCTAGTAGTCTCTGTAATTTTACACAGAGCACAAAAAGCAGTAGCAAAGTTTTCTGGGTGTTAAAACATGGCATGAACTGCACTTCTGCTTCTGGCAGCTTTGTCATCGATTTGGACACAAGCTGGAGAATCGCCATGCCGGCTTAGCACAACCCCATGGCTCTCTCCCACCTCTGAGGCCAGGGGAAAGGCTCTGGAAACAGGGCAAGGACTGAACGCCCATCCACACGTGAACTTCCCTCTAGCTATCGCTTTCTGGTTGAAGTCGGACTCCCCAGCACTTGAGTTGCTAAACTGAAGACTTCTGGGGCAATTTTGCAGGGAGGGATGGCAGGTCTATGCCCCCCAGCCCCTGTGACCACTGCTCAGGCCCTCAGCCTCCATCGTGTGGAGGTGTGGTGGGTGCGTTGGAAGTGCTCTGCATTTCTGTTCATTTCTTGGTCCATGTGCAGCAACTGGATTTGATTCTTACAGCTATTTGACTTTAGCTGAGGAAACTTCAGAAGGCTCCAGCCACCACTTGCACTTGAACCAGCCGGTCACTACCTGCCTTTCAGACTCCTTCCTGGGAGAGAAATTCACTTTTCCCTGGTGCAGGGGCAACCATCCAGCCCTGTAGTCAGTCACTGCAGTTTCATTAAGTTTTATATTTAACTTTCCCTCAGCACCTGGGACCAGAAGGAGTGTGTTAGTGTCTCGGAGCTGGAACACTACATTGAATTACCTTGTTGGTTTATCTGGTCATAATAGCAAGAGAGATCCCAGTGCTATAGTTGACTCTGTCAGCATTTCCATTATAAACCTCTTATTCTCAAGAGGTTTTAACTTAGCTGTAAAAATTGCACAAACTTAGTTTATAACATGGCATAGAACAATATTTTATCTTTTAATATTGAAAATACACACACAGTCAGTTCATACTGAAATATATATGTGTGTAGCCAAAGATGTACTGGTTTTAGGCAGTGAACAACCTGTTCAGCACCTTCTCTTCTTTTTAATTTAGCCAACTTGATGTTATTACTCTGGCTATTTTAATAGATAAGATAGCACGGTTTGACAATCTCTTCTGTTACTGGCACATGAACTCCTGTAATATATGTTAATATGATCATTCACAAGTGCACCAGAGTCACACTGTGGAGAAAATGTAAGAGGTTTGGCACAAAGGCTGCTTGCCCTCCTTTTTCTTTTATTCTAAACACTCACTCAAGGGCACTTTGCTCACACTGAAAAAGCAAAGCAAAAGCTTTGACCAGCTGCCTGGCAGGAAGGATTTGGCAAATGTGCCTTCATGGTTCTCTCTACTGTGGTCTGCTGGGCAAGAAGGCACCAGCAACTGAGGAACAGTCTCCTCCAGGGACCCTTCTCCTGCCTGAACTGGCCTTCCCTCCCCACCACATCACGGGTCTGCTGGGCACTGTGGGCACCTGGGAGAAAGGCAGTGGAGAAGACAGCAGCTACAGGCTCTGGCTCTCGGTCTCTCACCAGGGTTTCATCTGGTTTTTTTTTTGTTTGTTTGTTTCTGTAACCAAATGTTTCTTGATTTCCTAGAAGAAAGCAGCTGGGTTAGTGTCCTTCAGAGAAGCAGTGGCTGCTTATGTCACCTAAAGATCCAATCAAAGGATAACGTCTTTGGATGGGAGGGTTTGAACTTAATGACAAAAAGAACCATTCCCATATGGCGCACACGGCCCGAGAGCGATGCTGCTGCAGAGGGTCCCCTGCAGGGCACAGTGAATTGTTTCTGAGGTTTTTTCTTTTCTCCAGACACAGGATGACACAGGAAGGAAGCTCCTTCTCCCAAAGGCTCCAGCCCTCCTCAGAAGAGGTAAAGCTTGCAGGACACTGGATAGGATGTGCCATGCAGAAAACTTCCACAGTGAGAGTCAAATAAAACATATACCCTAGACATTTCTCTTTTTTTTCTGGACAAATTGCTCTTTACGTGTTAAGGAAAAGCATTTTTTTTCCAGCCTCTCTGACTTTTGAAAACTCATGGCAAGGTAGTTCATGCCCCAGAGACCCAGAAGTGCTCCCATTTTCCTGGTGTAGCTGCACTGGTGCTACAGTGACTTTGAGAATGCAGTTTTCTGAGATAGACTGCCTGGCTGCTTTTGCTTTCCATCCCCACCCATATCACATGTTCCTTATTTCTTCCTGCTCTTTCCTTGGTGATGCTGCTGAATTTCAGACATGATTTGCTCAGGCTGGGACCCATCTTCAGCTGCTGCTCGGTGTGGCTGGGCAGCCTGGGGCCTCTGGCTGTGTTTGTTGGAGGTGGCTTCCAAGAGGATTCAGGATTTTCTTACGGTATTCCTACCTCTTCTTCTAAGATCTGCTTCCCTTCTGACACTTACCTTTGGACTCCCTTCTCATACACATACTTCCACCCCTTTGACAAGGCTCATTTTTCAGGACAGAGATTCTATTTCTTATAAAAATGCTGGCAAAGATAAGGGCCAAACAGGTCTGTGGACCAGCTGATAGAAATTCATCTAAATCCCACACTGATGGTTTTCTGTTGATAGCCAAGGCTACACAGGCACAGCTGCAAGCCCATGATTCAGCAACTTTAACTGATTAATCAAGTCACTTGATTTTTTATGCATGCAAGTGTGCCCAAGGCAGCTGTGTTAAGTCGGCTTCTAGTGAGAGTGTTAGCAGTGCTGAGGATGTCAAAAGGTTTTGTGATATTGATATAAATATATATGAGTAGTTTTCTGATTAGGTTGTGGTTTTAAATAGTCTTTAGCGGCATTCATTCAATTGATAGACCCCTTTCTGCAACTTCACATGCACGTTATACCTCTGATGCTGCATTTCTTAATTACGGATACAGTTTATCTGAGTTAAACATGTAACAGTCCCTTAGCATAAATTATACTCGGTGTCTGTGTACTGAGAGTACTTCCCAGGTGTGTGAGGGGATAAATACATGTTAAAAAAGCGCATGCATCTTAGAAAAAGTTTAGGAATTCTTTTCATTTTCCAAAAAAACCCTGCTAAAATCTGTAAGAACACCAACCCAGAGCAATTTTTGGCTGTGGCAGAGGAATGCTGTATCTTGTATTTCCTACATACCCTTGTGGTTTTGTGGATGCGCAGGTAGAATTTCAGATGCTGATGGGCTTTCAGACAGCACGTTTATAGCTCTTTTATTGATAAAATGAAGTAGTAACCAGAGAAAATGCCAGCATGGTTTCCTGGCACCCTATTTAAAAAAAAAGAGAAGGACATCTGTATTTCAGGGATCACTGGTATGGCTTCAGTCATCCTAATGCTGCAGAAGACAAACTTTTTTGAGGTATACAGGTGGTGAGTGTGAGGAGCAGGTCCTGGGCTCATTTACAGCCTGTGGCTGCCAGTGAGCGCTCGGCAGTCTCAGCTGTCCTGGGGGTTAATGCTAAGCTCAGAAAAGGCAGAGGCTGCAACTGTACAAAGAGTCTTCCTTTCAGTCTGCTCCAGCCTTCTCGAATGTAACCACACATTTTACTGGCATGTATTACGTCACTGCCTTTCTTGGCTATGACGATTCATAGCCATCTCCTCAGTATCAGAGATCAGGAGACATGACTTAGTATCATGTGGTTCTACTAAGCGTAAAATTAAAAGCACATTTCAAATCAGTATGTTAGAAGAAAATGATGCAAGATTAAAAAATGAACGCTTGGCTTCAGGGGAGTCAAAGGGATACAGATACTTGTGCATGTTAGAGTTTTTTCATGGCAGCAGTAGTTGTTGATGTTTATTTTTCCTCACTTCAGTAGAACAGTGTTTGTTAATAATTCTAATAATAAAACATCCACAACAATTGCCAGATTTGCCATTTTTTTCCAAAATTGTGGCTAAACTGAATATTAAAAAAAAAAAGAATTTGTGGTTTTGTTTTTGTTTTTTTTTTCTCCCCCCCCAAACATAGAAGACCTGGCATAATGTGACAGAGCCTGTTAGGAGCACCTCCACGAGTGACTTTGTTCTGGCCCGGAGAGGAGCTCAAATACACTTTACACAGTTTGCATTGTGAGCTGCAACAACCATTGCAAATACACCAATATTAAAAAACAAAACAAAAACCCAACCCTGCTAGAACTGACTCACAGATGGACAAATCTGTTATTGTTTTCATGATCTTTTGCAATGTGTTTGCAGGTTTCCACAGCCTTGTTTAAATTCAAGCAAGGACCTTTTTGCACCAACTTTGCAGGATTTCATTTGTGAGTTGTACATTTAATTCTCCACAGCAGATGGTGATGTGTGGGTGTACTGCTGTATATTTGCAACAGATTCCTTATCCTACAAAAATTAATTAAGTATCTATCTCATGTGCTGATTTAAAATCAGAATTGCATTGTTCATAAAAAGCAAATTCTTGCATATCATTTTGTTGGGACCTGTGCAATTCCAACAAAAGCTAAGGGAAGAAAAGTCTAAGTGCTGCTTTAAAGCAAATGGATCGTGGCAGCTCTAGTCAGTCCTGATGCGCAAACTGAACAGCTAATGATCTTGTGTGTTTAAAAGTCACCAAATAAAATTAAGTATTTTGGGCCTCAGTGTCAGGTTCCCCAGATGTTGCTATAAAAAAGATTGCTGGGGCAGTTTAGCTGTGCTTAGTGATACACAGCACAGACAAGGCCTCTGAATTAATCCCCTTTTCCTTTGGTGGGGTTCTTTCCTTATCAGGGATTTATTTTTAAATGATTGGTCTTTCAATGTTACTGCTTATGTTCATTTGCAAAGGGGGATTTTTTTTGGTTTTGTTTTTGTTTCCTCCTAATTTGCTGAAGTCTCATGTCTTTATGCAAGCTGTCACTGGTGGCTTGCACCGGTGCCTCGGCCATGCAGCCATCCCAGGCTGTACATCTGGGTCTTGGAGGAGAAAGAGAAAATGTGAGGCTGAGTGCAGAATTTCAGCAGAGGTCAGGCATTTCCAGACTCGACAGCCCCACATCACTGACTGCTTCAGCAGCCCCGTGTGGCACAAAAAAACAGGTCTTCATCTAGGATGGGGCCACATCGGTGTCCCTGGGGCGGGATGATGACACAGAGCCTTAATGGTTGTGGTGTTAAGGATAGATAAAATAAGGCCAAAGATGGTTCTTTGCCTGCTCCTCCTGCCCAAGTGATGGCTACTGGGCCACTGTGAGACAGGGGCTAGTTAATGAGAAATGAAATTTAGGAAATTTGGTTCCTTTAAGTATTGATGCAGCGGGGTGCTGTGCACCACACGGGCCAGGTAAGAGAATGGCCTGGACAGAGGGTCCCCAGTGTGCTTCCCCTGTGTCAGTGGGTGTATTAATAATGAACTAAGTAAAAACTGTTCCTCTTGTCCTTCGGATGCTGGAGCAAGGGTGGGCAGGCAGGATCACCCCATGGCACCCAGGGTTGGCCAGGAGCTGTTGGTGTAGCTGCTACGCCGAGGATGTCGCACTAGACAAGTGGGGCTGGGTGCAGGGGCTGCCACCTGGGGTGGGAGCGCACGATAGCACAGGGAACCTCGATGCTGGTGGCCGAAGCGTTTGGGGACAAGACACTTGTTTTTGGTGACAAAGCCCTCACATCCACTCCAAAGCAATCTGCAGTGTTGGGGGCTTCTGGACTCGATGGCATAGCAATGCTCCACTTACCACATTGGTTTGCTTTGTGTCTGGGGGGGTGTGGGGGGGTGTAGAAATGTGAACCACCCCTGGGTTGTGTTTGCCTGTAAGTAGCAGTAGTTTGGTCACAACTGCTGGCAGCTCCAGACCCCACTGATTTGAGGCAAGACTGGAGGTTTATTGTGAAATGGATAGGGTAGAGGGTTTAGGATTTTATTTTTTGCTACCACGCAAGAAATAACTTGCAGCCCTGTAACATTTAAACTTTGCATGAAATTCAAGAAGTATTTTAAGTCTTTTAAAATATGCTAGACCGCTTTTTAAAAATATCAGTGATACCTTAGGGGTGCAGTAGACAAAATTTTAAACCTTGAGCGAAAAGCAACTGTTTAATTTTGTGTGTGTGTATATCCACACCCCCAGCTTCCCAGTTATTTCTACTATGGAAGAGTATTTTGAAAAAATCGCTAATTTGATAGAAAGTACAAGAAAGTCTGATTTCTTATCTTCAGTTGGGGGCAAGTCAAATTAGTTTGCCTTTGTATGACCCGTCCTTCTGGTCACTTTTCTTCCTACAGCCCTTTCCGATGCTCATCTCTAGGAGACTTACAAGCATTTTGAAACACTGCTTTTGGGTTTACAGGAATAGAAATAATTTAAGTTCCGCGACTCTTTTTGTAGAGTAATTTCCCATTCTCCTGATCACGCTGGCACCTTACTGTACTTGATCCCATTTGAATGTCTCGAGCACACAGCAGTGGCATACAGTGTTTCTGGGGAAGGCCTCAGAAGTACCTGTCGCACCAGCGTACATGTTCTCCTGGTTGTTGGAGGTACCACCCCAATGCACCTGGGATGAAAACCATTTCCTTAGTGGCCAGGAGGCTACACCGCAGCCATGGCGGGGAGTAGCACCCACAAGGTGTGTGTGTACGCGTGTCTGTGCGCAGTTATCGCTTTCTGTTTCTTTCCTGCAGAAGTTCCCATTTGTCTCCAAGTGCTATACCCCCTTACAAGTTATTGAAGCTCAGCTAGAGTGGCTCCACCACACCTTCTGGGTTTAAGAAGTTAATTACTTTTAGAAGAGAGCTACTGGATTAGTCCAAGATGTCAGAGCTTCTGTAAAGTTATGCTGGATTTGATGTCCTTTCATTTTGCTCTGTATGCACAATGAATTACTTCTGTGCAGTGAGCTCAGTCTGCAAGATCTCCAGGACAGGGAGCTAATCTTTTCTGTTACCACACACCGACCTGGCTTTACCTCATCTATCTGTGGTCACGTAAGGGAGAGGCATAAGTTAACAGCCTTGTCTAGCTGCTGCTACTGATGATGTAGAAAAGGGTTCCCCAGGACATCTTCTGGATGTGCCTCTCCCTATTAGTTACCCTGAGACTGATTTAAGTACTCAGGTAGCAGCCTCTGCTAGGTGCAGTGGATCCAGGCCCCCTTGCCCAACCATCCCAGTGGAAACCACTGATGGCACCAGAGTATTTGCCTGCTGTTGGTTGCTACAAATTCAGCATCACCAGGTAAGCAGACTTCCCATGGTAAAATTTCAAGAGTAGCTCACTGCTATCTTGACCATGCCAGCCATCATTTTCAACATACACTCACCTCTCCATTCGTTCAAAGCCCATTACTGTGCCCAAGGTAGTCTGAAGTGGAATAAAGTGAATGCACTTGAAACCCTGCCCCAGGTGATTTTCCATTTATGCAGCAGGCTTGCTAATTGCAGAAAGAGTGATTACCCTTTCAGGAAAGAAATATAAAACTTGATTACTTTGAATGAGTGTTAGTGAAATTTGGTTCTGATCCCAGCTGGGCAGAAATTGTTTCAGAAAGACTTTCTAAAAATGCTCACAGAGGATTTGTGTAGTGAACCAAGGGCCTCACTGTGACCACTTTTATCCAGTGTACTTTTGTGATACTCTCAAAAGGTGGCCTGAACTTACATTTGGATCCTTAAAACTGGCAGAGTCCTTTCTCTTGTGTTAGATATGCATGTGAGCTTTCATACAGCTCAGGTAAGCTAACGTGAGCTGTACAGAAGAGAGAAATAGATACCTTATGTAAATGAAATGTAGAAGATCAGTAGTCAACCTTTAAATGGAACTGGGGAAATAGTCTGGATCAAAACTGGCCTCTCTGAAGCCAACAGCAAAATACAGTACGTACAGTCACATTTCTGTCTAGACTGCACAGTGAGTTTCAGCTCACTACTTTTCTGACAGTGTAAGGTACACAGAAGAAAGGACAGGAAAAAAATTAGGTGATTAACTTAAACACTAATGTAGATAGTGTTATAACAAACACTTTCTTAAATGGAAAAGTGCAGTTTTTTTTAAAATGGGCTGGTGCATGTTACACTATGTTGTAAAGTGTATATATGTATATATGTATATCATCAAAACTGTGTGTATATACATATATATAGATAGATGGAAGAATGATAGTTTTCAGAGCCAAGTCTTTAAACAGAGCAAATGAATAACTTCTGCATTTTACTATAGCATGGTCAGGTTGGTTTAAGGATGAATTAAGCAAGCTGTAAATTTAAGAACAAACTCATTCTGTAGCCTGCAATTAATTATTATAACCAACATGGTAACTTAATCTCACAAAAACACGAGTTTATTAATAGGTGAAGGAGCTGAAGAACCACACAGTCCATCCAGTCCTCTGATATAGTTTTCCTAATCTGTTATGAAATTCAACGCTGCAGTTTTACAAGGTACATATTCTCAATTAGTGAATGTTACAGAACATAAACATGAAGTGAATATTTGTATTAATGGGATTCAAACAAGTCAACTGAAAGAAGTATCAACTCTAGTTATAACACATGGTGAAAAGAATCAAATTTGTTGGAGTGTGATCATATATACTGTTGCACAGATAATATGTACAGTGTTTCATATTGCATGACATTCATAGCATATTCATAGAAAAGTCAAACTGAATGATGGCTTAAAAACTGTATTAATGCTGAAATTTGCTCACTACTTTTGTTAAGTGTTGATACTGACTAATATTTTCATTGTAAAAATACTGTATATAGTAGAAATCCTTCAGTATCTTCCACATTCAAATAAATAAAATTACAGTTACAGTTTGGTATTTGGTGTTCAACATCTTAAATTAAACAGCTGATTCTTTCTAACCTTCAGAAGGAAAAACAAATAATGAATATGCTCATCTGGTTTGACTAGTACATTTCTCTCTTGAAGACCTTGCTTCTGAAATCAGACTCTAACATCTACCTCATTTGAGGTGCAGCTGGGATTACTAAAACATCTGAACACGGTTAAAAAGGTGGAAAGTCCATAGCCATTCTACACACTTTCATTTATTGTCTGGACAATTAAAGTACAAATAATTCAAACACAACAAGGTTATGAAAAAAACATTTACAATACTTTCCCTCAGAAATGATCTAAACTAGCAAGGTTAACATGAAGTCATTCATTATAACTAAAGTATACAACTGCCTGGTCCTAAGAAAGATTTTTTTAAATTATTATTATTATTCAGATAGTAAAACACATCGTAGAGAAAAGATTCTGACATGCCTTCCCCACTAATGCTTAGCAAATGCATCAAAACTTTCCCAGCAAACTGCGCTCATTCATAGCAGATGATGTATAAAGGTTTCCCTGAACATTGAATGAGTGTTCCTTTAAACTAAAATCTAACATTGTTAAAGTAAAAAACTGATAAAATTATGATGCAGCCTTTGCTTTAGTTATTTGTCTACTACAAAAGTTTGCCTCTTCAGTGTGAAAAAACAATACTTAGTCTACATGCAGTTAGTGGGTATAGCATGGAAAAAATGCACAAAATAAGCACAAGTTATAAATAACCATAACGTTTTATTACCATTAAGACTAAACTTGTATTGAAAAGATTTTATATAACAAGACAAGAAAAGCAATAGCAAATTTAACTATCAACTAGATTATGCATAGCGAGTAACTGTTTCTAGTACTCAGGGAAGAGCATGACCCTTTTTTGTTTTAAATATATAACCATACAAAGCACAAACATACTAAAATGATCAGTGCACTGGACATGGGAGAGCACCCCCTCAGTCATTTTGTTCCCTTAGCTCTGTTTTCCCCAATCTGAATTACATTAAAATAAAGACCCAGTTGTTTTCTTTTCTACTGTGCAGTAAGAAAAAATATTCACAACAAACATGACAATATATCAAACAATATTTCTACACAAGTTACCTTGATACCTCTGTCACTTAAGTATCATAAGAAAACATTTTAAGACATATACAAACAAAACTAGCAAAGTGTTACAACTTATAATAAATTAACCAAAAGAAAAAATAACTTTATATATATATATATATTTATATTATATATACACATACACACACAACAAAATGACACAATAATATGCTTCTTCCCATAGTTTAAGTAAACAAATAAGTAGACTAGCCAAACTAGCTATATTTGATTTTGGCCATATGCATCACATCGGCAATTAAATAAATAAGTGTTTCAAGCAACATAAACAGTGTTCCAAATGTGCCAACACAGCCCAATTATATTAGCTTGGGCTATAAAGTGAATTTGAAAATTCTTAACAAATTTAAAGCAAATGTATTTTTTCTAAACACATTACATTTAACTATGATACTAAGATATGTAAATAATTTTGTAGCACCTACTGCTCAAACCAAGGAAGTTTTTGATCAAAAAATTAATTTTTTTTAACTTTTGTTCTGCTGATATCCCATACTGATGACTTAAAGAAAAACCGTCTTGCAACTCATCTCCTTGCTTTTGGGTTTTGACTGTGGGTAACTGCGTGCCTGGGAAGAACACTCTCCCGTACTGTATTTAATATTTTTATTACATGCTATGAAAAGATACGAAGATCATCTGTTTGTAGCCCATCCTTCAAAAAACAATCTACTAATCCAGTTTAAAACACACATCTTGATCTCTAAAAAGTTACCAGTGCAGTATGAACATGACAAAGTTGTCAATTTCCCCTAAATTAGCCAGTCAAAATATTTTTTCTCAAATCCAGATTCTCTTGTAAAAATTCTTTATATTTTATAAAAATAGATTTTTCTTGAAACCCATTTTCAGCAAAGAGACCACCTCTTTGGCAACATTGTTAATGTTATTTAAATTGTTATGTCATCAGGTATCCCCCTTTACCCCATTCCCTAACAGAAGACTGTTTAGTTCACATGATACAAAAGAAAAAAGGAAAAATAAAAAAAGTTGCAAAATTATGTTCTTCTTTTTGCAATTTTTATTGTTCCTCTTTAATTTATGTGGGGGGTTTACCAATCTGATTCAATCAATGTTTTGAAAAAAGAAAAGAAAAACAAAAATCTTTTTTCTTGCTTTTAATCCCATTAGTTCGTAAAAATTGTTTTTGTTTTATTATTTTTTCAAATGAGTGAATGGTCATCTTAAAAAGACCCACCTTCAAGGAAGGTAGTAAAACTAGCTGGCCGGGTAAAAATCCCTGCACATTGTTATCTATGTATATTATATTCAACAACGACAGCTATGAAAGAACATTCAATGCATCAAAGGTTTTTTTTTTTTTCTAAGCATTATAAAATCCTTTCCTGTTCTCCTCACAGGATATCCAATGTTTTAATACTTAGGCAACACTGGCTTATAAAGTCCATGGTTGAATATAAGCCTCGAAGAGTTTTTTTTTTGTTTTGTTTTGTTCGTATATATATTTATATATATATATTTTAGTAAGTAAGGATATGAAATTCAGGATTTGTGGGTTTTATTGGTTTTAAAGGAAACTTGCAATACTCTGTCTCCTAAACGGTATCCATTAAGGCTGGCTATTGCCATGGCAGCTTCGTCGTAGTTGGTCATGGTGACAAAGCCAAATCCCTTGCACTTGTTGGTGTTGAAATCACGGATCACCTTGACATTATTGACTGCTCCAAAGGGACCAAACAACTGCCACAGCACGCTCTCATCTGAGTCGGGAGACAAGTTGTAGACGAAGATGCACCATCCAGTCCCGGTGTGGCCAGGGATATTCATTCCAACAAGGCTTGTCATACCATCAATTGTGATCGGAGAAAACCTACCAAGTAAAAAGAGGGGTCTATTCTAAATATATCTCTTGGCACAAGGTACATGGAACCAAGACTTTAAAATAAGCAAGCCAATGTTAATGAAGGTTCTTGATCCTATTATCCCTGGAAGATGCCTACATGGCCACCCTTGGTCTCTAACTCCTACTTCACTGGAGAGGAGCTGTAGTAAATCAACAGACCAGATCTGGGCATAAATGCATCTCCCTTCAAGGATAAGCCCTACTTAGATATATACAAAGATCTAATAAAAGAAATGCTTAAGGACAATCTAAGTCAAGAAGGGCCTGTACATGCTGCTATAAACACAAGTTCGTTTAAAAAGGCCTGTAGGAATTTGCCACTTATTCCCATCAGTAAAATAATATAGTTTCAGGGCAATGGACATTTAATGCTTTACTTCTTACTAGTTTGCAGTGAAAAAAAAAAATCAAACAAACTTCAAGACTTATTTTAAAGATCAGCATGAAATGCCATTGTCAGGATTCAGCTATGACAGTAGCCTCTTTAGCTAAAAATACTATTAGATTTAGAGAGACATCTCTCTAAGTGGTAGATTTTAATTCTCCTCCTAACAGTCTTTAATTGACATACATGGGGAAAAAATCCAGTTAATAAAGAAGTCCTAAAGCTGGCCACATATTAAAGAAGAGTTATGCAGCAATTGTAGAGTAAGTAAAACAGTGCGTAAGTGTAAATCAATGAGCATGTCAACTAATACCTTCATACTGTGACACTTCACGTCCGTAACAGGCTCTTAGGTCTTCGGATAGTCAATGTAGAGAGACAAGCTCCTAGAAATCTAATATAGCACCCTAACTTTTCCCCCCTCATTGTCTTTCAGGACCTGTTTTCTTTAACTTGAACATCTGAACTGGGAAGCCAAGGCCAGGTAGTATGTTTATGAACACAACCATCATAGAACATAGGTTGGGCAGGACCTATGGAGGTCATCTGATCAACCTCCTGGTCAACACAAGGCTAACTTTTCAGATTGGATCTGCTGCTCATGGCCTTGCAGAGGGAAGTTTTGAAAGTCTCCAGGGATGGGAACTCCACTCCTGCAGCTCCTGTTCCAGGGCTCCACCATCCTCACAGTGAATGATTTTCCCTTATACTGAGTTGAATTTCCCCTGCTGCAACCCGTTACTGTTGACTCTTGTCCTTTTGTAGTTGACCTCTGAGAAGAGCTCGGCTTCATCTTCTTTTTAATGCCCCTTATAGGTAGCTGAAGACAGCAGTCAGGGGCTAAACTCTGCATTTGCTTTTCCTGAATTTCACCACGTTCCTCCAGCTTGTCAAGGTCTCCCCAGTGGCAGCCATGGCCGACAGCACAGTGACTGGCCCTGCTCCCTCACCAATTTAGTGTCACCCATTAATGCAAGGAGGGTACATTGCAGCCCATGACTCAGGTTATTAATGAAGATGTTAAGCAGCATCAGCCCTCAGGATCAACATAATTTTCCTTTCATGAGTTTGGAAAAAAAAAGTGACATGCTTTCTGAAGCTACACTTTGGGATATGCTTTAAAATAACAGCTGCACAGAGGAAATGTCTTAATAAAAATCCAGTTTCACATGTACCTTCAATATGAGTTTTAGTACCAGAACTGAATAATAATTCCTCAAGATTTTCTGAGTGATGACTGGGGGGGGTGGGGTGGTGTGTGTCAGTGTTGCTGACTGAGCTCTTGTGATCTCCAAGACTTCTCCATTTACACTTGTAATATTTCCACACACATTTAGCAATCTGCACTGTATTTTGCAGTGTATATTAAATAACCGTAAGAGAAACTGCACACTTGATGGCTGCTCACCATGCTGGGGACTCCTGATGGCACTTTATATGTATATTCAAGGAAAAAAGACACTTGGAACATTCATCTTGAGCTGAGGAATATCACCAGGGTGTAGCTATGTTATAAATGAGCAGTTCACAAATGCTCACAGCATTAGATCCTCAGACATACATACAGGTTCGCAGACAGTTTATTAAAAATACATGGCAATTTTCCAACCGAACTTCACTTTTGCAAATCCTACTCTCAACATCTTTTAGTTTCTCTCCTGCATACTGAAACTAGTAACATTATCGTAATAGTTCAGCATGTCTCTAACCCACAGTATGTTTCCAGCAGCTGGAAACAAAGACAGCTGGACAAGGCCAATTTATATTGCTCCTTTCACCATATGTGGAATTGTAAATAAGGCAGCCAGGACCGAGAGCTTGTATAAGCCAACAGCTTCAACTTCTTTTAAGATCTGTAAGATGGGACTTTAAGCCCATTGCTGACAAGTGCCAACTGTGCTAGTACCATACATAAGCCAGCAAATGCTCCTTTTCTGCAACGTTTAAATTTAACATGAAGTACAACACTAATGGATACACTACCCTGTAAGTGATGTTATTGTAAAATCTGTACAATGCAGAGCTGTGCCTATCACACAGCAGGTTATAGAGTTTTGCATTTTAAAGGAATGCTACACTGATGTAAAGGGTTAAAGTTTCATACAGTTCTCTGGAGAGTGGCTTTTCCCTGGAAACCTTTGGGAGCTATGCAGCTTTCAACTATTTACACACCATGAGCACAGGAGCTGCTGTAAATCCAAGATAACATGCACAAAACTAGTGCAAGTATATGGACACAAATAAAAGATAACCTATTGCATAAGTACCTTTGCTACTAGCTAGTGATCTGAAATTTGTGTCAGTAAAACCTTTGTTCCACATCAGCAGATCTCACCAGTACCACATACTTAACACAGGGAAAGAAAGAACCGACCCCCAAACCCAGGAATGCTTCCGAAACATCTGTAGTGTAGCAGTCTCAGGAATTTATCAATATGGTATTTTTTTTGTGACCCTACACTTACAAATACAGGGTTTGCTAGTGCAAACACAATTTTGAGATTCACTGGGAGGAGATAAGAGCTAAATTCAGATGTGTACAAAACAGCTTAAACACTGCTGTGATCTGAGACTAACATTGCAGACTCTGAATATTAAAAAAGCAGACGCATAACCTATAAAGGCAGGTAACTTACTCTCTTTCCCTCTGTAGGTAATATGAAATCAGAATTCAAACCCTCACCAGTTCAGACTAAGCCTTGTTTGTCCTGCACCACACGCCAGTGCAGTTCCAGGGAAACAGCAGCAGCAAAAACCCATGGAAAACTCCCTGAACAAACCCATCCTTCTGACACAGACTTGTACCTGACAGGTACTCGAGGCTGAGAGTTTTGCCTTTTATTGGCAATATATCAAGAAACAAAAGAGGGGAGAACGCAGGAGAAGCTGCGTGTGATAAAATCAGGTGGTAAGTTCTGACTCATCGTATCACCATCACCACTAAGGATATTGCAGATGTAACAAACGTACTAATAAACACCAGAAGTAGTACTTCTGGGATGATACACCACCTCTGTTTTGACTCTTGTTTTTGTAAGTAGTCTTACCATTTGTGATTTGTGTGATAGCTACTGTGGCAGTAGTTAAAACCCATGTTACTGTCCACTACTAGCTAGTGTAAAGATNCTCAAGTAATTCTCAAGTGTGGTGAGTAGACCATTTCAGAAGATTATCAAGTATTTTCTCATCTTAATTGTGGGGGATGGCTGGACATCTTACAGTAACATCAGGAATAAGACTACACCTTTGTTTTGCTGTAAGGTTCACTTGCACTGATGTATGCCATTAGAAGAGACACTAACAACACATCAACTCATTTTAACCATCAGATCAAACATTGAACATCCTCATGAAACA
>VYZV01000846.1:246-23264 GCA_013401275.1 Pandion haliaetus | reverse complement strand
GAAACAGCATAAATGTTTATAAATCAGCTGAGCTTTATCACACATGCGTGCACATACATACAAACACACAGAGCTATTTTAAACAAACAAACAAAAGAAATCTCAAGCACCAAGAAAATTTCAAATTATTAAACCTGTAACAAAAGAAACTTAGGGCTGATTAAGGTGCACACAGCTATGTTTTCAAGTCAAACTTGTGAAGCCAGATGTAGGAGGAGGAAGGTCTCAACTGTGAGATTTAGACAACAGCAGCAGCGTAATTCTGTTTAACTGTTAAATTATCCATTATCAGATTGGATATTAATTAAAAACTTAAGTTATAGTTCTGATTCTGGAGAAGCGCCATTTAGCAGGGCGACTGCAGTTTGAATGCTTGTAGCTGTTGCACCTAAACCATTTAAGAAGCCCACCTGTAAATAAAAAAAGGTTGAAAAAAACCCACAGAATTTGTGTGTGTGGCCTTTAAAGTAACAAAACCAACTGAAGTCCAAACTTAAAAAGAATTTGACATGCTGGTGGAAGAAAAGAAGGAATTAAAAAAAAAACAAAGTTAGTGAATTAAAAAAAATAAATTGTAGCACCAATCTGTGCCAACACGGACATCTGGCAATCTGTGGAATTCTAATTACCTCTTTACGCCATAGGCCATATTAAGCAAATTGTCCAGCCTGAAAAGAGAAGGAGGGTCTTTGGGTTAATGTCTCACAGATGGCAAGATCGCTCAATGGAACTATTATTAATAGCGTTCCATTTTCAAAGAAGAAACGTTCAACAAGTTTCCCACACATCTAAGGAACCTAACAACTCCCAGCCTGCTTTGTTAAGTCTGAGGTTGTGCTTAAATTTCTACCACAGCATTTAAAGCCATTTTTAACTTGTCTAGTCTTAGAGAAAACCTCAGTTTCCAGGGTTGGGTTTTAAAAAAATCTACTTCTGATTTGTCTTTTTTTAGACAATATTAGTATGAGGTTTTTGCAAATAATTCAACTGTTCACCATATATTTACAGTTAACTCAAAGAAAATGTTACAGCCCAAAATTGCTGGAACTGGAAAAATTCTTGATTCTAACTGCTTTAACATAATACATGTCCCCACTGTATTACACATTTAGCATTAATCCTCCATGATATGTCAATCTAAATGACCAAATTTTGCAGAATATAATCATCTGCTTTCTATGGGAGCACAACAAAGTCCTCCTATCCATAGAAGGATTCAGTGATAACCTCAATGGACACAGCTGCGTGCCAGAGACAAACCAGTGTAAATTTAATGTAGCCCATGACTGACTTTTTTAATGATCTTTAATTCATTAGCACTTTTCATCACTGAAAAAACTAAAATTGCTTTTGAATAATTTTCTAAAGCCAGTATGCAACTCAGTTATGCGAGCATGTCCCAAGTTTTCTTTTTTGAAGGCAGACTTTTTATTTGAATGCTAGGTTGCCTGAAAATTATTATCAAATAAAAAAGTAATGAGAACATCATGTATTGCTAACTCTGGCTTATGGATCAGATGGAAACAGTATATTCAGAATGCAAAGCATAAAACATCCCCCAAAGTATCTGAAGTATCACACCAAAGACTAATACAAGGTCTCTTTATACTAAGAGCAGACATCTCAGGCTAATAAATGTAATGATACTGCTGCTGACTGGAACAGACTCAGCTTTTTTCCTGCTACCAATCCACTGTCATTAACATCAAAGTCTAAGCTGCATCAAAACTGTAATAATATAGCAGAAAATAAAAGCATTACCAAAAAAAATGAGAAAGAACAGGATAGTCACTGCTCATCTGATTATCAGTGTAACTCTATTCTGTCTTCCCTTTTTCTATGAGCCTTCATGAGATCTGATTGTACAGTACTTCAGCTGTTTCAGTAAATACAACATGACTACTGCTGTCAGCAGATTTTCCTCCTCATTCTCCAGGAAAGAATATTTAATTGTACGAAGAAAATCAGGTCAGCCTACGCAACTAAAACATATTTTCCTGCACAGCACCTGCCCCACATTGTCATCACTGGTGGAATTTCAGTTCTTTTCCAGGTAATTACCTGAATCTCTGAGCCTGGTGGTGAAGTGGTCCAGGGTAGCGTCTGTTGGGAGACTGATACAGCTGTGAAAGGAGTGCCTGGCTTGTTTTCTGGCTGGGGTTATTGGCAAACTTCACAGTAATTGGTTCTGTAGCACCACTAGGCTTCTGGCCATTTAGTCCCTTTATGGCTTCTTCTGCCTCTATTCTCTTATCAAAACGGATAAATCCCACACCTCGAGAAACCCCTGGGAAGTAAAGACATGTGAACAGATGAGTATTTGTAGGAACAGCCTCATCTATGTAATGAACATAAACTGAATGTTGGTTTTGACTTCACAGAATACATGGCTTGCAAATTAAGGAAATCCTATAAAGAAAATGTTCTTCCCCACCTGTATTCTTCAAAATCAGCCCCTACTGTATTTAATGGAACGATTTTAAGTAAGCAACATTCTGCATTTTGAGATCCCTCATTAAAAAGCCAGCAGTTATGCCTCCAAATGGGCACGCTTATAAAGAACCAGGTACTGCATTTTACACTAAAAGTGATATTGTCTTAAAACCCAACTGCCAGCAAGCATTTACAATTTTGCCATTTCCAGGAAAAATATACATATATTTCAAGAAAAGTTTTCTCTTAACCTGTGACTTGATCAACCAGAATCCGTGAGGTGATGATGCGCCCATATTGTGAGAATAACTGCTCTAATTCTTTCTGGGTCATTGTTTTCGGAAGGCCGCTGACATACAAGTTCGCATCTCTGATCGATGCTGAACTTGGACGGGCATACGACACCTATGGATTGAAGAAAAGGAAAGGCAGATTAGTAAACTAGAGCCACCCTCCGCATTTTAAACGGACAGATAATTCTCTCTTCTTTCACAAGCAATAACCCTCAAGTTCAGACAGTACCTGTTCTACAAAAACAACAAAGCCAGGAAAGGCTGGAAGAACAAAGGAAGAGCTAAAGAGACCTTAAAAACAGATGCAAGGGTTCTTTAAGCGCAGTCATAAAATAACTATTGTTCCGAGGTAGATTAATGTGCAGCTTCCTACGCATGGCTTTGTAAATTTACCCCTATAGGTTGTGGGTGTATGGATGATTTACTGTATCTAACATGTAATAACCTTAGCACATACGTAGCTCTCTGAAGTTCCAGCATGTTTTTCTCCACCCCCCACCCCCCCCAAAGTGTCTGAAACAGATCAGGTTATTTGCAGAGCGATCTTTTGTGCTATTTCTCTTTGTGTTTTCATCCTGAGCTAGCAAGATCTGTTCTGGATGAACAGTAAAGTACTGGTGAAATTAGACTAAATGAACATCTGCTCAGGGAACTGTACACTGACACTCATTGTCATATCTGCAATTTATCACAAGAAGTTCCCTTGCACTGTAAGCCCAGAACCAGACCATAAAATATTACGGTCAAGCAAACAAAAAAATCTAGCTGAGGCACTGCATGTATGCTATTGGAAGATTACTAAATCAAGACTCTCTTAACTGTTCTTCTACCTACAAATCAGATTTATAATTATAATATGTGCATAAAAAGCCTTCTGCGCTTTTATAATAATATATACATTTAGAATGCACACACTTAACATAATAAAAATACTTCCTGTAAAAAGCCTAATGGCAAGTATTCAGCACAGATCATGAAGAATTACTTCGCAGCACATCTGAAATAGCACTGGATCCAAATCTGAATATTTTGCACTTCATCTTGATTTATTTAAATATAAACAGATCAGTACCTTCCTCAATTATGTCTTAAAATGTGTTCTGGAAGGAAATGCGGGGTGGTGGTGGTGGGGTGGGGTGTCCCCCCATCACAAATACAATGCATTCAGCAATTCTCTTCCCCTCTTCCTGAGTCTTAGCCCAAACATAAATGATGTCAAATGGATGTCTTTATGTGTTTTATGTGTCAAAGAGTTGTCTTTATGTGCTCCACGCCTAAAAATAGATGTTGACTCAACACAGAAAATGATGTTAATGACTAATATTTGCTTCCACAATCTTCTCTGCATAATAGCAGACAAACTCTAAAGATTCTAGATTTTAAGGCTTTTGGCAACTTCTTTATAACTTACATGTTTGTACATAACCTTTTAAATCTAACATTTACAGAGATGGCTAGAGAGAGGAGGTGGAAAAATTTAGGGAAAAAAATGTGAAAAAGAGGTTAGACAGAACATTTGCAACAACCGAGGCAAGCTCAGGCACAGCACAAAGGCACAAGCAGACATGACAAGCAGAGAAACCTTCAGGTGCTGAGATCAGGGCTGAAAGGGAGAAGGATATTGGAGTGGAAACTATTTTGTGCCTCAGCGACTTAGGACCTCACAGCCCACGAGGTCCCGATGGGGTACAGCGTTGAAGCCACTGAATCGCTGGTCCCAAACATCCCTCTGATGCTCCAGGACCAGAACACACATGGCACCACTTGGCTTTTATGTAACTAAGATGAAGCCCAGGTGCTTGGGGAAACCAGGGATAACTACACTGTGCTGTCACCTACAGAAACCATGCCAAACATCACTGTTTTCAACCGTGCTTGGTTTGGTGGTCTCATGTCAGTGGCTTCTCATTTATACCCTGTGCTGGGGCATTCGGAAAAGCAGACTCTCTCTCTGCATTCTGCAAATGCCTTACCTTGAGAGGGTACTGTAAGGGTTCAGACACCTACAGTTTAACCTACTTTAGGAATAACAGTTTAAAAAACACTTCAGAGCCTCTCTGGAGTGGGGGTAGGGACCTTACCTATTCCTCAAAACTGAGAGCTGCAAAATTAATAAAGTTCCTGGGAAAACAGCCAGGGGTTTCCTTTGGGTTTTCTCACTCTGGCACATTCATTAACCAAATGCCACATTACAGGGAAGATGAAAAGTACTGGGATATGCAAAAAACCACTACTTCCCAGAGCACTGAGTGCCTGACATTTTATGTATATACTTCCACATACAGAAAATGCTCTGCTCTTGTGGGCCACGCAGACATGCAGTGGAAGGAGAGAATGCACACACTCACAAATCCATCTACTCACAGCACATGTAAACACCTATTGCTTGCTGGTCAGGTCTAATTTTTATTTCCTCCTGCCATCAAACATTCAGGTTGCAGAGGAGCCTGGGCCAAAGAAAAAAAGCTGCCAAAAGCAACTCAGCCGTCTTCAATATCAAGGAGAAAAGGTTGCGAGCTGAATGGACTCAAGGCTAGTAATGTCAATTATTTATCTGCTTTTGAATCTTTTTCATCTTCCCTCTCAGGTCAGCCAATGACAAATTGATCAGTTAGACTGTGCCATCCTGCTTGCAAGCTACTATTCAGTTAGTACTGAGGACGGGATGTCTTCCCATGTATTAGCTATCAAAGGAAGAAATCGCCCACCCTTACCCTCCAGCTCCTTGTGCTGTGAAAGTTAAAATGGGAGCCAAAACCAGCTCCCATTTTATCACCGAAAACTGCAAAGCACTGGGTGAGGATGCTGCATTAATTCTTTATATTCACACTTAATTTTTTTTTTTTCTTCTCCTCATAGCAGTGTTAGCGCCCTATAATGAAATAGAGTGTTGAAAAAGGAAAGAATATAGAAATCCTAGCCACCACAAAATTCAAATAAATGAGCTGGAGAATACCAAACTACTGTTTGACCCAGGCATTTCTCAGCATTAAAACGTCTGTCCACTTTTACGACAGTTGGAAGTCGAATGACAGTGTTATATTTCACTGTATATTTCACTGTGTAAGATCATTTAGGAGTTCTTTGGTCAAATTTGCAAGGAAGATAAAATATTGTGCAACTCATTTTATGGCTTGCTGGCCTCCGATGTTAGTTTCTATAAATACATATATATATATACACACACACACTAACTGTGAAAAACATTTGCTACGATATTTCTCATCTGACATTGAACATTAGACTACGTAACAGCTTCTCTTCAGTATAAACAGCCATCTCAAGAGTGTGCACCACTGTCTCCAAACACTGCTGCAGAGTCCTAAGGTCCAGCATTTCCTATCTTCCACAGTAATGCACATTTTTGTTCAGGAGCACAGAAAATATCTCCAAGTTAAAGTAATTATCTTCCCTATTGATTTCCTACCCATTTTCCCCACTTAGAAAACTTTCTGAAACCTTTCTAACCTCGAGACTCTTCAGAACATAAATTGAAGCGGTCTGGTCTTTCCAAGCCAGAGCCCACAGCAAAGGCACCCAGAGGCATGAACGCATCCCATTTATCTTACAGAGGCAAGGTACTGGACATCTAACAGCAACCATTCAAACACTGATGCTTAACCACTTCATTGCTGCTCATATGCCTTCAACTCATATGCTAATCCTGGACTTCTCTAACATTAAGTCCATTTCTAGAAGCCTCCTCCCAAAATTCAACTCCTGTCTGCTCCAAAGAGGAACAGCATCGTCCTTCCCCAAAACCATGTGCTCTGCCAGCAGAGCCACTCTGCCCCAGACAAAACATCTGCTGACAAGCAACCTAGCAGCTCACGTCTCTCTGCATCTAGTGTTACTCACCTGGGGAATGTGATCACAGGCTCCTGACTAGTCTGAGTGCTGCATGGCAGCACAGACATCCATAGGCCACCAAACGACCCACTGATGTACCTGCAATCCCTAGGACATCTCTCCAGACACAAAGCAGATAAGGTGCAGTAGGTGTTAAGTGACTCCGCAGGCAGCTTTCAAAAGAGTTTGCGTAGCATTAAAAAATACTAAACTTCTTGCTGACCTTAATTCTGAGAGACTTCACTTTGTCTCTCTGCGTGACATGCTCCGAGATGTAAGATTTCTTGCGTGACTTTTGGGGTGAGTTACTTTGTTTTTTAATGCTTGAGGTCCAAACGTGTAAAATGGGGACAACCCTTCCTTCACTTGCTGCCTTTTATTCCACTGATACACGCTGGAAGTACTTTAAGACAATTAAAGAGCTTCACATGTGTAAGGAAGTACTATCTCACTTGTTTCACACACATATAGAACTAGAAGTAAAAAAAATATATATATATAAAAATATATAAAATTTATATAAAACGGCCAGAAGAGATGTTTCCCCACAGCCACTTCCAGGCCCTTGTCTATGCCCTAATTTTGTGCAAAAACACAGATTTGAGAAACCCTCCTGTGAAAGCTACGTGCTTTGGCAGGACAAGCACACACAGAAGCCCTCTGGTCCAAAGGCTGAAGACCAGAATCTGGAGTATTTTCACATCTGCCGCTTGCACTGCTTTGTCCTTTCTCTTCTCCAAAGCCCTGGCTGGGGGATGGAGGGGAGTGACAATGCACTTTACTGTTGAGCAATTTAATGCCATTTTACTAGGATTAATTACGATTGCAGGTAAGATACAATGGTCTATCCCATCAATTCAGGAAAGACATCCATAGATAATAATATAGAAGCACTCAGGCTGTACCAAGAGCAAGGCTACGAGAAATAATTGCTCCAGCTCTGTGGAATGAAAAGGACTCACTGGCAAAACTGAAGCAGTTAAAAGAAATCTCAATTAAGAAGATGCACAAAGCTAACAGGTAAAGACTCTCTGGTGCTCGCTGAAAGCAGCAGAGCCAAATCTGAACCTTCAAACACAGCACTGAAAGGTCCTTTGAGCTGCAGCATCACTATGGGCACAAAAGATAGAGGAGGATTTATTAACAAGCGCTACAAAGTCCAAAAGGTTACACAGACAGAGGCTCCTGAAAAGCAAAACCAAAGTAAACTTAGCTGAGGCTTTCCAGGTCTGGGGCATCTTTAAAGTTTCTTGCCCAAGGCTTTGTCCCGGGGTACAGCAGTCACAGCAGATGACCCCTCTTACAAATAACTCTGTGCTACCACAAAACAGAACAAGCAATTACCTTATTTTAAAAGGAACTGTAGAACAACTACATCCCAAACCTGCAGCTTGCAAACACTGGTAATCTGAATTTTCCGGGAAGGAAAGGAGTGTATGCTTTTACTCCTCTACCCTCTACAAAGCTTTGCTGAAGCTCAGGTGGAAACACAGCTGAGTGTGCCTGAAAGCAGCAGATGAGCAGGCAGAGCACACAGGGTGCAGCACACACTGCATCCCTGTATGCATGGGGGGCCCAATGCAACTGCACCCGTGGGAAACTTAAAAATGCAAACTCCTCTTTGACACAGTCCAACACGCTCAGCTTCTCCCAGTATCCTCTACTTCCCCAGACCCTCCATCTCCTCTCCCTCACAGAACATCTAGGCCCTCTCTGTGCCTTCCCCCCTGTATTTCGTTTTCCCCAGCTACCCCACAAATCAGAGTATCCTAAATCTCACTGTACACCCTCCCCTTATCACCCGGCCCTGCACAACATCCCATTTCTTCACTGGGAGAAGCTGCAGGTGGTGGCTGGCCAGCTCAGTGGCAGGTAGCCCCTGCAGAGGCTATGGGAGAATACAGGCAGAAAACGCAAGGTTTTCGGCAGAGTACTGCGCCAAGGGCACCCAATGCCAGAGCTCTGCTACCGTAACTATCAGTGAGCTAGCACTTTCAGACTGCAACTCAAATTGTTGGGTTTAACCCCCCCACCCCATGCCTCCCAAGCAGTTTGGGATGGGGTGCAGAAGACGCAGCTCTCTTCCCCATCGCTTGCTGCCACAGCCTTCTTCCTCCCCTGCCTTGTGCTTCCCGCACCTCCATCACCGCTGAGCACGACTGGAAGGCAATCTTTCTGACAAATGACTTTGTAGGACGGAGAAGTCTGAGGTTGCTGTTATTTGGTTACCCTACAGTGACAGGATGGTTTGTAGTTTTGTGGACAATTACAACAATTAACATGGACAGATTTAGAGCTTAAGTTTTGTAGAAATAGCTGGCATTTTGAAAAACGCCGGAGAAACCAAGATACATAGCAAGATATTTGAGCAGTAATGTTACTACTTTACTTCCAGAAAACACAGGACTACTTTCTCCCACAGCCCTTTTCACTGTATTTTAAACTAGGATCATCCAGTCCTATTGATCAAAACAAGCGAGTAAAGCAGAAATAAACATTTTGAACTAACAACTGAAGTGTTAAAATAGCTGTAGCTATATTCCATGTTATTTATTCATTTAACTGAAAATTAAAATAATTGGAGAAACCCCCTGACCCCAGAGGAATGATCCTATCTGTTTGGTATTTTATCATCTGATAGATTTGATGGATTTAAAAAATGGAAGGCATCAAGGGCTCAGAGAACCCTGATTCCTTCTCCCCTCACTGGAGACTTCTCCCTTTGCTCCAACAGTGTCACAGCATGCTACCTGTGCTCCTGCAAGGGAAGAAAGAAACAAACCTATTTCTCAGGCAACAGCAAAAAGGAAGGAGAGGGGGACACAAGACCGCACTTCAGGGGCTCACTGGCTCTTTTTAGATTTCAAACTTCCTTTCAAAACACTGTTCCTCCCTTGTTCCAGTGTCCCCCAACACAAAGCCAGGTCACCTGAATCCCCACGTAAATTGTAAAATGCTTCCTTCACATCCTTTCAGACATTGTCCTTTTTTCAGGGCAAAGCAGCACAGTTTAAACAATCCCATGCATCACACATCTTGCTCTCCTTCTGATACTTGATGCAACTGAATTGCCAGGCAATCTTCAACAGCAGCAGTGACCTTTTATATACTTTTATGGATGGGCAAATTTAATTTCCAAAAATAGATTCAATTTCTGGAATAGATATTTATTTCAACACACGCTGTATCTTCCCTCATTCTGAGCTGTTTTGTAGAATTATGTCAAGCTTTAGCTGTAAAAATAAAGTTAAGCCCTTTTCCCTCACAAGATGCTGCTGCTGCTACGAAATGGCGTAAATAAAATATGCACTATGATCAGCTGAGGAGGAACACAACGTGTATAACCTATTACCACCAAATGCATAACACTTCCTTCAATGCCTTCCCCAAACAGATATTCTGTAAATAGTCACCTCTCGACTTTGACTTGAAAGGGCATCACTGACTTAAATAAAATGCACATAAATATTTTAGCTGCTACAGTGAAAAGGGATTATTTATTGTAACAATGAAACAATAAAAAGAACATTTCTTCAGTTATTTTAGTCTGCACATCTGAGAGCAGACTGTGCCTAGCTGTTTTGCTGATCCTGCTATAAAACCAGTTCCTCCTGTGACTGCATGGCTGTTTTGCAAGGCATCAGGAGAGGGAGAACATTAAGCTACCACAAAAATGTTACAGAAGTGAAAAAGACAGGATTTGGGGATGCATACAGAATATATGTATGTTTTTAAATGGGAATAAAGCCTTATGGGGTCAAAAAATGAGTGCAAATATGACCCCCCCGAGCCAGCTCTTGTTAAGTCTCTGTGCAAGGCACAGCAGAGCCCATGACCATTTGAGCAAGGAGATGGGACGCAGCCAGCAGGACGAAGGTGACCTTGGCAGGCAGAAGTAATTTGCCCCTGTAAAAGGGCTTTCACAGATTATTCATTTCAACTTTCCATCAAAACAGCTTCCAAACAAAAAGGTAGCTATAGAAATGCTACCTGCAGGGCTGCAGCTACCCAGCGTACATGGGCAGAGGCCAAGGTTCAGCCGATCCATCAATTGGACATTACAAATTCATTCTGGGGCATAAAAACTAATCACGCTCATTAAGAAAACAGAATAAAGTAATACTCAGTACTTTTCCTGCTCAATGTTATTCTAGTATTTGATTAAATATTTTTTAGCCTACAAAACTACATGCCACCAAATCCCTTTCTATGGACAGGCTTTTTTAAAGGCACCAAAAGTGCATTTTTAATAACTGTAAAGGGCATCTAGCTAGACTAAAGTAATTGGCTCTGATAATTAAATATAGTAATTCCATGAATCAAAATACTTCAATCTTATAATCAGTCACAGTGAGATGCTGGAAAGGGGCACGTCGGGGCAACAGGCAAGCCAGGAGACTTCAGCAGCACCAAGTACAATTTCTCACTGCTTTGCAACCCTTTGGAAACCAGGGAAGTCTCCAGCAACATGGGCACTGCCAGGAGCGGTAAAAACCACAGGATTCACCACACAGCATGAACATTGGGAAACCTCCATCCCCACCACGCAGTACCAGGGAAGCAGACCTAATTTAAGATTTCTAAGAGCAAAACGTAATTAAAAATACAAAAAAACCAAGGGGGGCGTAAGGTGAGGTAATCACATGCAATTCTACAATTAAAAATTGGGTTGGAAACTCCTGATTAGATATCCACGTGTCCAAAGCTTGGCTATTTGAAGAAAAGGCTCCTTTGCGTCGGTTTTAGGCAACTGCATAAACACTTACTCAAAACCAACTTTATTAAAAAAAGCCTACACACATCTTCCCAATCACTGAAGAAATTACGCAGCTCCTGTGCATGTAGATTAAGTCAGTCTCTTTGCTTATTATTAGATTTTAACAGCTTTCCGGAGCCCAACAAAATGTCATGTATTCTATCAAAATCTACTAGCTATTAATAAGCATGAAAAACCCAAACCTAATAAACAACTTATATTTGTAAGATCTATACTGAATTGAAAAAAATTAAAGAAAAAACATTCCGCAAGGATGTTTTAGCATGGGAAGTTCCTGGATAACAAAAATCTTACTATACATGATAAAAGGGAAGGCATAATTGTTTCATTTCACATGTTGAGAAACATAATAATTGGGGTGGATTGGAGTTTTTAGAGGCCTTTTTGTAGCTTATGTATGTTTTCTGTAACCTTGGAATATTATGAATACAATAGCATTGCTCTGGCTCACAAAATCAAAGAGGCAAAGCAATTTAGGTAACTCAGGACAAGAAATGTAGCACCTTTGCTAACACTGAATAATGTTCAAAACATGAGAAATCTAGATCAGTTTTTAATGCAGCGCTTTCAAGTTCCACGGAGTTTTTAATAAAGTATTTAGAAGATAAGTTAGTACTTTCAAAATAGTACATTTTTTCCTGATAATGTGCCTTTAAAAGCAATTTGGAGAGCAACTGACTGCTCAACTTTTCACCGTAAGCAGAAACTGCTGAGTCCAAGCATGTATTTCCACCTGCAGCAGTAGATAAGACGGTAGATTTTGCTGCTTTGCCTTACATATTCCTGTAAGTTTGTCTATTTAACTGTACAAAACCATGCTGTGAGCATTTTGATATATGGCCTACATATGTATCTATGGGATGGAACCCAGTTGGTCTAAGGGAGGTTTGGAAGTAGCCTTCTGTATGTAATCCATGCAGCCACCCCACCACTTTCATAACCCTCAGCTCAGCACTTCTGCTCTTCACTAGTCAAACAGACCAGGGAAAACCTTGCTTGAAACAGCCCTTAGAGATACACAGGAATCCAACAAATATTTTTGCTTTAGGGCATACCACTTTGTCCAAATCAAAACCTTTAGTGAGAAACAGTAAGTACAACTAAAGTACTGACCGCACAAGTATCTTTTTTGCAGGATACAAAATCACTGACATTATTTGTCCCACTATTTTAAGAAGTAAAAATTCTATTTTTATATTCTTTAACAGTTTTGACTTTAAAATACAAATTAAGTACAGAAGAAAAACTAATGGTACAAATCAAAAGCCAGCATTCAAATATGATCAAAGCAGTTTCAGGTAATTTGAATCAGATCTGCTGTTTGTTCCCCTTCAATTTTTTGATTCACATTCCTTAAGGTTTATTTGTCAGAACTCGGGATGTGGAAATCTTCCATAAGCTGTTTCAAACAAGCTTTATCAGCCATGCAACAAAAAACCCCAAAAAACCCCAAGAAACAAAAAAGTGACGGTGACAGTGTAGGAACTTGCTTTTCTTGTGAGACCACTAAAGAAGGTCGTTGAATAACTAATGGTCTATTACAACAATGAAATGAGAGACTTCAGTGGGATCTCTAATCCCTCCTGCTTTGAAAAGAATAAATCAAACTAAGGATGTGGAAATTGAGATAAAACGTGGGGTTTTTTTGATGTTGCGGTTTTGTTTGTTCGTTTTTTGAGAATGACATTCCAACTTGAGAACCATACTTTCAACACCTGGTAATAACAATGTCACTAAAAGAGAGCTCCACGTCAAGGTATTTCCCATTAAAATACAAGAAAATGTGTAACTTATGAATACACTGCTACATACTTCACCTCTGTTTATGAGTAACGGTATCACTATGGCTGTTTTATCCTACATTTAAGCCTCCCTGCAATGCTTTAAGGAGCTTCCTGTTACTTTCCCCCCTTTAACAACAGCAGCAATTTCAGAGAAGAGAGATTTCATCTTTCACATGCCCTTCCATTGTTCCAAAGAGGAACTTGTTAGCCAAGTGCCCCTAACAACAGAGATTAAAACAGTGATAAAATTGCCAGAAGCTGTTTCAATGACTTTCTCCACTTCCTGAATTGAGCAAAAGGTGGTTTATATGTCTTACCTTTATGGTTTTGGTCTGGAGTCTGAGTCCATTTAAAGTGTTAATGGCTTTCTCTGCATCCTTTGGATCAATATAGTTAACGAATCCATACCCTAAACTCTGCCCTGTTGAAACACAAGAAACAGAGGAAAAAAAAAAAAAAAGACTCAGTATTTTTATAAGCACAGGAACAACTTCCAAGAACACAATTTTCTTATTGGTCATTTCATCCCTGCTTTCCCCTACGGTCTCTATGCTGTTCTTCACCATTTCGTTATCTCCTTAATACAGTGGAAGCCAACAAAAATTTAATTGCTGCTTTTGAGATCCTACTTTAAAAAAAAAAAGCAGCACCACCCCCCCCCCGCCTTCCCCAGGTGTTTACTGAAAAGCATGTACAAGGCATGACAGCAGTAGAATTGTGTAATAGTTTTATGCCAAGTTCCTAATAAATGTAACTGGCTGACCTGCCACTGCAGTAATGAGGCCACCTCTTAAAAATGATAGAGAACACACAAACATAATTTTGCTACTGTTTATAAACAAGGTTGTAAGTGTTTAAAATGCAAAAATTGGGAAACATTGTTTTAACACTAATCTTGAAGCAGCTGACAGAAATAGACAACCGCCTTTACATCTTGTTTTACTGCTCAGTGAGCAGCCCGTAAATAGGAAGAGAAAGGACAGATCAAATTGCAGCAGTGTAAGAGACCACATTAAAGCTTTCCTCCGTGTATTAGAGATGACAGCAAAACCAAAACAGTACAACTGCTGCTGCGCATGGGATGGCAGGAGCCCACTTTAGCAGCCAAAATCATTTCAACAGCTTCTGTTTTACTATTGAGATCTGTGTTTGTGTTTGCAGTAGGAAGGAGACCTGGCTAATAACTGGGATAAGTAACTCGGAGCTGGAGAGACCACGCTGTTTGCACTAGAGATACCCATGCACACAGCCCAGGGACAGAGCTGTGGGTCTGCAATGGGCTGTGAGAACCCATACCGGAGAGGTACCTTTTCCTGCTTCCCAAGTAGGAGTTTTGCAGCATCAATTCTATTAATGCAATGCAACAGACAGCCACTTCCAGACCCCTTCCTTCTCGAGTCTCCTACTGAAATTATTTTGCATATTTGGAAAACACAGCAGATCTTATTTTTTTTTTTTAAGGCACATACACTTGGAAACAAACAGATAATCAAATTTCAAGAATAAGTGAGCCCAAGCAGGCAGGCGAGTGGTCCTGTATTTCAACCATGCTCTCTCTCATACACTCTTCAGCATATCTGGAGAACAGCTCGCCAAAGGACGACCTGCCTCTGGGCACTGACACGCAGGGGATCCAAGTGCTCCCGCTCACAGGCAGTGAGAAAGGGAACCTGTGAAAATCCACCCCAAGCAGAAGGACAGCACTTCTGAAGATGACTTCTATCTGCCAGAGCGGCAAACGGCAACGCAGCTCCTGTTCACCAGGAGAAAGCGGAGGTTGGGAAAGCAGCTGCACACCAAGTGCCTTGATGTACCCTGGAGCCACGGATCCTGCCTCCCAAGCACAAAGCTTTGTTTCTTTGTATTCTGGACTACAAAAAAGCATCTGTGCGTTTCTCAAGACACCACCAAAAATACAGCATTTGCTCTAACGCAAATATAGGGAGTACTTCTGTCTTACAAAATCAGATCAAAGCACTAAAACCTGTTAACTATGTGATAGAAGACCTTAAAAATCCATGGAAAAACTGCAGTTCATGCCTAAAATGCCCACATGCTAGCGTAAGGGTAAGAAATAGCTCTTTTAACCTACAGTAGATATAGGGCGCAATTCCATCCAATCAATTTAACCTCAGAAAAAAAAGTATAAAAACATATCCAGTCTTCCTGGAGAGCTGAATTAGTCTCAACAAAAATACTCTTACCCAAGTTACACAACATTAACCAAGAATGAGCTGAAGTCTGACTGAGCATGAAGCCTGGAACAGAAACACTGTAAAGATACTTGCCATGCCATGCCTTCCTCTTCTTGTCTAAATGAGACATTTTATACAGCCCCAATCCCCGTACCTCTAAACCTATCATGCCCTTAATATATTTAAACCTACCAGTCCTAGGCAGAAGGAGACCATTCTCTAGGATATGAACCTCTTTATGGAGAAAGGGAGACACAAGGATCAGGGCGTGGATAACCCCAATTCGTGTCCCTACTTTTCCCATTAACCATCCATCAACCTTCAGAGGTACGCAGGTAACAGGAGTAGCTGATGCAAGGCCCTGAGATTTACGTCTGTCTGTCTGAACATGAGCTTCAGTGTCCAGCCACTGTTCTTCAAGGCACAGGGACTGACCAACCTCTACAACATACACAATGATTTTTAATAAACTCTCATAGGAATGTTCTCACTTCTGTAAATACTTCTGCAAGGAAAAGACCAAGGATAACAAACCCATAGACAACAGAAGCTGTAGGGATGGGAAATAATGGCAATACAAGAAAAGAATGATATGAAAATTTCATAGACCATTCACTTTTTTCCTTGGAGTTCTCCAGTAACATTATTCAAGTTATTTAGATATCATCATCTCTGACTCCCATTACCAACTGGAAACAAACAAGTATTTTCTCCAAGGTGAAGGATAAGGAGTACCAACATGAACAAACATGTCCACAGGCACGCCTGTGGAACCTGGCTTAAAGAAAACAATTATTGTCATGCAATTTTGCTTAGAATAATAGTTACACAGAAACATGACTTCTTGTTAATATGTACTCCTGAACATCATGAATTATATAAAACTTGTAATAGAATTTCAGGCCTGTTACTGATAAGCTATTGGTTATGATTTTGTATCAAATACATTAATTGCTATATTGGCTGTATTATAGTCTCACAAAAAAAGGGTGGGTCTACTCAGCATTCCAGGTACTGAATTTTGATAATACAAGAAAAAAACCCTCTTATCTTAAAAAACTCAAATCCCACACCCTTTGCAGCCCACTGAAATCTTGATGCAGTTGTTTCAGTCAGCAAATTCATGTTGCTGCTTTCTGCCATACACCTCACTTTGTACCAGTGAAGCTGAAGGGAGAAAATGTTTCAGTTAAGAATTTGCCACTTCTGGGGTGTATTTTGGTTTATTTTGTACTTTCAAGCATCTCCCCCTAAATGCCCCCCCCCCCCCCATCTCAAAAACCTGAAAGAAAATAAACCCAGAAAAAATAATTTGTAAAAAGCTTTACGACTGCTAGCAGACATAAAATTTTAGTGTGCTAAACATTTATAGCTAAGAATCAAAAAAAGTTATATATCCAGCTAAAAAATATTATTTTCAAATTACTCTCAAGAGCAATAAACTTTATGTCAGACAAAACACAGACTCTAGATATGAAAGAACTAAAAATTGTTACTAGTAGAGAAAGAAGAGAACCATTTGTTACAGAATATGGTGAAGCAGCATATGAACTTTGGGGTTTTTTTTCCATCATGTACTCTTATTGCATGTACTCGAAAAGGGTAACATTTCTTTGGACGCAATCTGGCAGCACAAAGCAAGCAGCTGGACCTCTCAGCAGGATCCCACACAGACACTGAAGTTCATTCCCATGCTACACTTCCCAGGAACAGCACCACAAATAGTAAATATTTTCTGTGATTTGGAATCCAATAGTTCATCACATGCTGTGATTCAGTAGGGCAGGCAAGAGATATTTCTAGACGATCCTAAACAAATGCCTTGTTATATCGCTATTACCATTACTCTTTCTGAATACTTTATCTAGCTTGCAGAAAATGTGTAGAGGACGTCCTATGATCTCGTAAAGAATATGTCTAAAAGTGAGCAATAACAGGGTTAAAAATTATCAAGGACTTGAAAGTCTTAAGAAAAAACCCAACCAAAACCCACATGCAACACGCCAGCTCAAGCTGGTAATGTACATATTTCATATTTTAGAAGTCTTTGTTTCACAGAGCTGAAGATCACCAAGATTAAAACAAACCATGAGAAGGAATATGGAAAAAAAAAAATCAGTTTACCCTGTTTGTAACGTTTATCTATACACCCAAAAACCTGCAACTATGAAACAGACAGTGCCAGTTAAGAGAACTGCACCTGCCTTTACTTCCTTTGGAAGCCAGTCTGCTTAGGCCAATTGCATATTTAAATTAAGAGATAAAGGGAAAAAAGATAGAAACCAAAGTAACTAAGAAAAAAATCATAGGAAATGGGACAGAAATCCCTGGCTAATAAAGGTTAGAATAACTAAAGCTTTTTTTTTTTTTAAGATTACAGAAAAAAATCCCTTAACACTCATACTGACTCTTTAGCAGATAGCAATAGTAACAGTACAGAGAAAACAGATGTGTTATGTACACCTGAAGAAGCTGTATGAAGTACTAACTACCAACCCAGGTGGATGTTGAACAGGAGCCCCTAAAATTACATATGTTTAAATGGAATTATCTGTATTACTTGCACAGAATAGACTCCCAAAAAAGGGGCAAATGGCTCTCTTGTGATTTTCAGTAATTTTTACAGCACTGAACAAATTCCAGGAGCCTGGACGAAAGGCAATTTTGCACTGAAATTCAAAAAAGGAGGACTGGATGACCGAAGTAGTTACAGGTCCATCAGTTTAATGCTGAGCAAGGCAAAATTACAGAATATTTGATACTGGACTCTAATAATAAAGAATTAGAGAGGGATAATAAAATCAATGTCAATCAAATTAGGTCTATGGAAGATAGATTCTGTCAAACTAAACTGACATCCTTCTTGATAAGATTACAAGTTCAACTTATAAATTTTAAGAATGTCGATTTAATAGCATTGATATACTTGGTCTTCTATAAAGCACTTGCTTTGGTACTGCTTATTAATTGACTAAAACAAAATTAACATGGCACACATTAAATGGATTAAAAAAAAATAAAAAAATCAGCCAACGGATCTCTAACTGGGAATTGTGAATAGGAAATCACCAGAAAAATGTTTTCCTACAGGTCTCTCTCAGGAAGCAGTTCTTGGCCCTAACTGTTTATTTCAATCGATGAGTGGAAAAAGCCAAACTCCTTGCTGCTGAAGATTTACTGCAGAAAGACAGTATGAGTGGATAATAACAAAGAGGACACAGCGAAGGTGCAAAGTAATTTAAGCTCCCCAATAAACTACAAATACGTACATTTAAATAGCACAAACCCAAGATGTCATCCTGACAAACCAAGTTAACTGCGGCATACTATCCAAATGGGAAATGAAGGACTCTGATAGAGCACGACAGATAACCAACCACATCTCAGGCTTGCAATGCTGCCAAAAGGGTTAAAACAATTCTTCTTGGCATAAAAAGCCACACACTCAAAAAGAGAATGAAAAAAAATCGCTGCTTCTGATCTGGCTGTGTGCTTCGCTGCCGAAGCACCATGCCCAGTCCTAGTGTACACGCTTCAAGAAAGATACCAATGCCTTGGTAATGGTGCTATGCGAATAGACTATAGCAGTGAAAAACTCTTTCAGCTGAAAGATGGGAGTCAATCTGTCTACCTGATCAAAAAAGGTTAAGATGAACCTTAACAGTACTACATTAGTACTCATCTGAAATACAGATTGATTTTTTTTTAAATAATATCTGTCCAGCAGATAAAACATGGAGTTATGTATTTCAAGTCCCATTGCTTGACAGTTGAAGTAAGAGAAAGCAGCCTAGAAACAAAGCAAATGCTGTTTTCCTGGGGATGGCATTTGTTCTGTTTTTGACATTGAAGGTAACAGATTATTTTACCTAGCAAGCATTTTGTCAGCTCTTCTACCACTGGGAATTCTGAAAGTTCAGATTTTTTTTTTTCTGAAAGCTATGCTCTAGCTCAAGCAGGAATTAAACCAGGGGAGGTTTTGGCAATATGTGTTAAGTGCTCAATAATCTCTTATACTCTAAAGCTCTACAAATACACCGTTCCTGCCGGTTGTTCTCCATACAGCTCCTACTGCAATCATGCCCACAAGGAAAGTAGAAGTAAACTACTTTCTCTGACAAATCTGAAGCCTTCCTATTGCTGGAGACTATTCTAAAAGCAACACAGAGAAGAGTACAACTTTGAATTGCTCACCTGTGACCAGATAAGTTAAAAAAATTTTTAAAAACATCCTTTTTCTTGAAAATAAATTGCTCTGGAATGCAAAGTCACATTAAAGGACTATGGTCCCCACTATAAACAGTCACTCATGAAAACAAGCACAGAATGGGACAGCAACAATGCAAACTGCCTTAAATCGTGGTTTTTTTGTCCCCTGCCCAAATATAAAACCTAATTAAAGCTGTCTGCCTGACAGCCATAACATGAACACCACCGAGTGCCGATGCTTTTCTCTGACACAATCCCTTCCTTCAGAAGTAGGCCACGTCTGACAGCTCATCTTGTATTAGCCAAGGAGAAGCCGTCAGACAGTAACAGCCTTCAGTCACTCCAGGTTTGGGACCAAAAGATAAAATAATGCTCGCCATGAATTCTCTGAGCCTCCTGGCTCCAAATTTTTGCCTGTTCCAACCTCAGCAAACATTTCGGGAAGAAACTGGTGCCAGGGTGAGCTTCTCTATCGAAGCAGCTGAGCACAACTTGCTGTCCACCTGTGACTTCCAAGCAGACCTGCACACGCTCTTCAACCTTCCCTGATGATTCTCAAACTGGGGATATTCCTGATAAATGCCGTCTACAGATGGCTGGCAAGGAAAGCAGCAAGAGAGAGGTGGGCAACAGAAAGACTCGCCACACTTTCCATCTTCTAAGTAACAGTAATAGAAGAGACCTACTGACATTCAAGGTAAGCCCTGCTCCAGCTGATAGTCCCATTTCAGAGCACAATCCTGTGAGCCTCCAAACATTTCAGAAGTGCTGTAAAGACACTCGTGGAAGGACAAAGAATGTCTGCAACTTGTATGAAAAGCTGTATGAAGTAGGGGTTTTCAGAGGTTATATAAATACCCTTGAGAAGATACATTCAAAATGTACAAAGAGGGTCAAGTGAATTGCATGCTTCTTTTTTTTATGACAGTTACCAACAAATAGAACTGTTTACCTAAAAAAGGAGATAAGCTATGGAGAGAAGATTCAGATCAATGGGAAATAAGATCTGATCATGAAACCAGTTCAAACCCTGTTCCTTGTCTGAAGCTTTTTACATCAGTAACATCAGTCTCATTCATCCTCCATCCTTTTATTGAGGAGAAGCACCTGCTGTCACCCCAGTGAGGCACACTACAGTCACAGGAGAAGCAAACCAGGAGGAAAGCAGCTTCTGCACACCGCGCTCCTAGGACCAAACAATTAAGCTAAGGCTGTCACTGTAACAATACACTGTAATACAACTACGAAGGTAACTTGCTCTGTGCTTTATCGCAGCTCTATCACAGCATCCATCTAGTCTATAGCTTATTTAGAATACAGACTCCTTATATTTGTACAGACTAGGATTTAATACATGTTGTCCATGAAGAGCAAGAAAGCATAATCCTCCTATTGCAACATAACTATCACTTTTGCAAGAATTTAGAGAAAAATGTGTAGTCCTTCTCAAAGCAAAAACGAGAGAAGGATGAGTAGTAAATAGCCAGTCACCTTCCTGCAAAAGGCAAAAACCAAGCTAAAAGTTTTGTTTGGGAATCTTCTATCAAATTACTGTATTTCAGGTGCCCTTGTTAGTTCTTCTGAGAAGATACCCCTTCTAGATTAGGAAAAGTCAGCTGTATTTAAATGCAATCCAGTCTAGAGCCCCAGATATGCTTTGATGCTACAGTACACCTACAATTAGGGAGCACAACTTATCCTTGGTTATAGAGAACCCTCAGCAAAATTTGAGTGTCAATAGATCCTTCTAAAAATCCTATTGGAGAGGAAAGCCAGGTTCCAGTCTTGCACTGTGACACCCCTGTAACAGATTCCCTCCTAAAAAACACGTTCATAACTAATAAATAAGCATAACTAAACCCAAACCTCAGGGAAAATCCCTGTGTGTTCCACAGGCTGAAGCCTAGCTCTTGCTAGAGCACCTGTAAAGGCATACATACTGACACAAACCTGCTCAAATGGGACAAGATTTCTCAAGCAAACTCTTCCCCGATCCCCAAATAGCAAAGGCTGGGCTCTCCTCCTCAGAAATCTGCAGGGAGAAAATTCCTATCACTGCCTTAATTTCTGGCAATGCCAGAAAGCCTTAGATAAAAGCTCATTTGTGCAGGAGACAGACCTTTTGGGGAGGCTTAGGGGAAGTCATGAGTTGCACAATTAACTCCCATGGGAACTTTACACACAGGATTTAATAAACTTCAGTCCAAGTGGAAGGGGCTTCTTTGCACCAGGCCTTCTCCAACAGAGACACTGCTATGTGATTTAAAAAAAAAAAAAAAAAATCGCCCAAAGGAAGCCCTTGCAAACAGTGTGCTACATCCCACCTAAAGCTTTCCCTCAGGGAGAGGGTAAGAGAGGGAGAACAAACCAGACATACAGACACCACTCACTCAATTTTAATATCTGAATGGGAAGTGCCAGATACCATGACAACAAGCCTAGAAAAATAAAAGGGGAATAAAAAAAAAGTGTTGCCCAAAATGTGAAACAAATCCTGTAAGTGTAGCTAAAGCAATCAGATGATTAGTTCTTGTGAGGTAACTGGGACCCCTGGACCTCCGCATCTCTGACTGGAAGAGAACCACCAGGACCTGAACACAGTCACCTTAAAGCAAGACCCCCAGAAACCAACTGCAAGCTCCTCAACAGAAAGCAACATCATTCAACCAGCACCTTGCTGTTAGAAAGCTTGATTTCACCAGGCAGTGTCAGAGATTATACAGGTTTTGCTCTCCTCTGTAGTTTTGACAAATCTTTTAATGCAAGACAGTGTAATTTAGTGTCTTGATTTTCAGAGATGCTGAAGCAGTAGCAGTTCTCATGTAAATTAAATAGCAATTGACAGTAGCTGCTATCCCTCAAAATTAGACACAGTAGTGATTCTCATTCTGGAATAGCCCCACACATCCACCCAGAAAACAGAACAAGATGGAACATGCTTTGACAGAGCCTGCTGCTGCCCAGCACTACTAGATCCTTCTGAAAATCCTACTCCCACAGAAATTTAAAGAGGACTTTCAAAAACATGCAATTACTCCATTTTAAACTTGACCATACCAGCAATATAAAACATGCCTACTCTTGCAAATAGTGCCTTACAGTCTCTTAACGGCTTCTAGCATTTCAGATGTTCTGCATCTCACCTGAAACAAGACTTTGCTCTTACCTGCATACTACACAGAGTTTTAACAAAGTCAGCTGTGTAATTATGTAATTACTGTACTTGAGGAAGTGGGCTAATCTGCATGCAAAGCTTAAGTGGCAGTTTGAGACAGATGCTGCTGACTTGGCTGGAGTCTTCTGTGCTTCCCATTAACATAGCATGGAAGCATTTTATCTCTGTAACACACCTTTCCTTACAATAACCACTGAGGAAAGCACTTTTATTCCTATTTTCGAGAAAAGAAACTGAAAGGCATCAAGGTTTTCAGGGTGAACTTGGACAGAGTAACAGAGTCACTAGAACAGGGATCTAAAA
>VYZV01000844.1:68974-84730 GCA_013401275.1 Pandion haliaetus | reverse complement strand
TTTTTTTTTTTGCTAGGCAACTGTCTGAACTCATTACAGCATTGGGAAGGAGAAAATCAAATGTAAACCTGTCTTTTTCAAACAATTCTTCATACTGTTGCTGTTTTCTTATGAGAATCAGTGATGGCAAGACTTGGTGTGTTTTTGAGAAAAATCTTTTTGAATGGCTTCAGAAGTTACCAGCCCAGGAAGAATAACAACACGTATAGATCAGAATAGCAACCAGATTTTTTTGTACAGGTTGTGCAAATGTTGGAATCTTCACCTGGTTTTCAACATTGACTTTGGATTGCAAGGGTCTGCTTGGTATCTACCTGCTTCCTGAGTTTGTTATGCCTGCACCTGCAATCTTTTACATGAGGGAGGAGGAAGAACAATAATGGGATGCCAAGCAAAAGCATGTTCTTCTTTTGATTTATGCCTGTAATTTGACATTTTATACTTTTTATACTTGAGAATGAAAGTAAAACTTTGTGGCCTGAACCAGAAAATGTAGGCTTGGCTATTCTTCTGCTGAAGATAGTAAATTCTCATGAAAGAATGGAAAATTGAAGAATTCCAGAGGACCCACTGTCATAGAATTGGCCTGCGTTTGGTTTGCTCTTGTTGATGTGGTGATGGTGGTGTTACTGTTGTTACTTACGCTAATCTGATCTGCATGGAGGTGCACTGGCTATCCCAGCTAACACATTCAAATCATGCAGAATGTGGTAAACTACCCTCTGCCCCGGCTTCCTCTTCGGGACCTGGGAGGTGTTGCATACCCCAGTTTGTTGTCCTGAAGCACTTTTCCTCACTCTGCAGGTCTCATAGGGACTGCTCTGCTGCTGGAGTCCTATCAGCTGACTCAAAAGAGAGTTGTTCCCTTTGAGAGCTTTCCGTTCAAGGCTACAGGTGCTCTTTTGGAACACTTGAACAGTAACATTTTAGTAAAATTCACTTGAGTGAGGTGAAACTGCATGTAGTCTTACTGATGTCAACATCTGATGGATTTCCATACATCAAGTCCCATGGATCCTCTCCCTGCAGTGTGTTCAGCTTCTTGTCACTGTGTAGCAAAAGAAGCATAAAATATGCAGTACCCAAGAGATTATAATTTTTATATTTTTCTCTTCATTTGTCTTCCTTATTGGTAGTTACAGAGTTATTAAAACAAACTTAAGAATTGTATTTCATGCACTGATGCCAGAATATCTGAACTTTTTTTTTTTTTTTTAAATTGTGTGCTCCTTGATGTTTTTCCTTTTCTTCTCTCCAAACTACTTTTTGGTTGTTAAGAGTCAAAGCAGACTAGCTTTCTTCTTAGCCTCCCTTCTAGGCTGCCCTTGGCATGGCCAGTGCATCATCTGTGACTATGTACATTCGGTGTTAGTGTGGCTTAAATATATGCATCTGCTGTGAAGCTGCTTTGTTAGATCTGAAGATTAAGGGCCTTCACTCTGCCAGAGACTGTAGAGTCGTGCTGAAGTTTTCAAAAGGCTCAAGATCTCAAGGTCCATGATCTCCAAAGGAATGGGGACTTTTTTTTTTTCTTTTTATTTCTTTTTTTTTTCTAACCCTCCTGGAATTCACAGTAATGCAGAACAGCTGCAAAGTACAGTGTCAAAACATGGTATATGACATGGAGTATGACTGAAGGGCAGCATCACCCTGTGTACTGAAATAATAAACACAAGTGAAAAGAACTAACCAGAGAAGCTGATGCATTCAGCATGAAGTGCATTTGTTCATCTCCCATGTGCTTGAAATATCTTTGTGGATTGATTGAGCTACTTCATGTCTGGGTTGCAAACTGGAGTGAGAGACCGACATCCCAGAGGTCACCTGGAATTAAATAATTAACTATGGACATAAGAGCAGATCTGATAGGTGGTCATACTGAAAGTTCCTCTAGCTTATGTTCCTGTTTCTGGCAGTGACAAGAGCTACCAAAATGCCTAGGGAAAATTATAACAGGGCTAACACTTCATATTTCCCCAAAGTATTCTCCCAACAATCTCCCAAAGATCTCTGACTTGGGGACTTTCTGAATCAGAACTAGTGTCTGTGTTCTTAGTAGTTCTAAATAATTTTTTTTTCTCCTACTAAGTAGTTACTGGTTGTTTTTCTGAACCATGCATACAATATAGACCTGTTTTGATCACACAATTGTGAAGCATCAGGCTTTTTTGGAAATTATGTCCAAGGTCTTTGCCAGGTTTGTTCCATTACTACTGTTGCCAAAACGACCTTTCCCTGTGATTTCAAAGGTTCTGCTAACAGTAGCAGTGAGAGGCTGATGTCCCATTTGCCTAGGTTTGGATCAGGATTTCTTCATCTGTCTCTGAGGAGTCTGAAGATGTGGCTCCTGTGTGTGCTGTTGAGGTGATGCTGAATCTGTCTGTCCAGCCCCCTCATGGCAGGGCTGCTGGATGGCTTTTGTCAGAGCTTTTTGTTTCTTGGCAGGGAGGTGAGGGAGTTTCTTGTCAATCATAGAAAGGCTTCACCAGAGATACTTGCCTGTTTAAATGGCTTGTTCCTCCTACCAGTCTCTGCTGCTGGTTTCACTCATTCTGGACCACTTGTGAGGTCTGGAGGAATTAATTTGTTTGATCACAGTCCATCTAGCAATGATTTCTGTCTCTTGCCTTCCAGTGCGTGGCATTTACCACAGCCTTTCTGCAGAGGGCTGATGTGACCTTTATGGGTGGAAACTAACCCAGCTCATCACTGGTACCTGATTTTTCATGTACTCTGATCCTTCTGTGACCAGCATTTTGGATCACTAGTAGCCAGCATGTTGCTGCATGTCTTTGTGAAGGTTTTTCTTATGGAAAATTCTGTTAGAAGTGAGGGAGCATTATGGGCCCTCATGGCTGATTTCCCCTCCTTTTAAATGGCGCTCTTTAGAGGAGGCACGTTGTACATCCCAAATACCTCTTCAAAATTTATGCTCAACCAGATTTTTCAGTGCCTTTCTATCTCTCTTTGTGGCACCTCAAACCTTGTGTATCAGGGATTGAATTTATACTTCATGCCCCTGGGATGAATAAGCTCTCTGTTTATATTCATGGAGCCAGATCTTTCAAAAGATCCTTGAGCCTGTGTCAGTGGTTGTTTTCTCTGACTTTTCAGCTGACTCTGTGTGAAGGCTATGGAGAGGTGCTGGAAGGGGCAGCTGTCCACACTAGGCTGTGTTCCAGAACCACCAAGCTGCAGCAGCCCTCTGTCACCAGGAGCTCAGAGTGCCCAGGGCTTTGCTGAGAAATGCACCTATGTCTGACACTGATCAGGTAGCTCTCTGGGTTTCCATCTTTATCTCCTTCAAGTATTGCGCTGTTGCAGAGGCATCTGGCACCAAAGAAGACCTTTGCTGAGCAGGCCTCAAACTGCTCCTTGAGTGGAAGATTTCTAAATGCATCCAGGCAGCTGTATGCTCACTCTTTGTGAGTGTGCATGTGGACTTGTGTTTCAATGCGAGAAGAAAGGTTACCTTCAAATAAGTAAACTGAAGTTTTTTTTAAACAAGCATTCCATAGGTACCTGCTGTTCTTATTCCTTCTCCCTTTCTCAGGGTCCCTCCATTATATAGTGTTACGCCTTGAGTCAGTGGTTGAAAGATAACACTAGGTATGCTCTGACCCATATTTTCATTACCATAGTGTGGTGTCTATCTGTTGTGGACACTGAGGCTCAAAAAAGATGAAAGAGAGCCTGGCCAAGAGTTGTAGAACATATATACGCTTATTGTATCAAATGTGACTGTGGACCACGCACCTTGAACAGCCAGTATCTCAGTTTAGTGACTTCATCTTGCCTGTCCTTCCTTACGTGCTGAAGGAGCTTCTCGAGGACAGTCCAGCCTGGGCACCATAGGGGAAAAGAAATCACTGGATAGTGTTTGAAACTGGCATAATCCAGCCTGGTTGGGCTATCACCAAAAAGAACCATCCTCCCTCAGTCCCTTCTTGCCCCACCTCTCTCCATCACTTTCCTTCCTCTCCCTAGTATCTGCTTATGTGCTTTGGTGGCTTTGCAATTAGCAGGATTAGTTCATTGATTTTGTTAAAAACTAATGCTGAAGAAAGAAATTGATGAGAGTTCTAGACAGCAGAATGGGAAATGAAGGAATATGCAGTGTAGGAATGGGCAGGATTGCAGCACAGTTATTGCTTGCACCTTGTTTAATACATATTATTGTAAGGTAGTCTTCCTTGTTTAAGATTACTAGGTATTGCCATGAAACCTGCGCATCTGCAGGTTTAAATTTCTTGGGCTGTAATTCTGCTTTGCAAGTGAAATTAAGTAAATGAGGACTTCAGCAAGGAAGCAAGAACTTCTGTGAGTTATCCAAGGGTGAAAGAGAACATTGCAAAACCTTGAAGTAAGCTTTTCACACGGATGAACAAACAAGTAAACTTTTCTGGAGACTGTAGAAATTGCAGTGATCCAGCCCATCTCCTCACCCACAAATTCTCCCTTCAATGTGCAGCCATGTATGTTTGATTTATTTTTATTTACATAACAATACAAGAGCCAAATGAATTAAAAATGAAGCTACATTCTGAACTTTGGTGTTTTATCACATGCCAGGAATCCAAAGTGCTTTGCCATATTGTTCGAGAGAGCATTCTATCATCAGCAGTAATAATAATTTCTGAGTAATTAAATTAAACTATCTCTGTGCATCTAAATAAACAAATAGATTGTGGTTCTGTAGAACGTGCATGTGTGCCAAGCGTGAGACTTGGCTAGTTGTTGAAATTGTGCTGCTTTTAATGTAGGAGCATTCAGCTTCATTTAGTATCAGCTCCCAGTGTTTGTACCAACTTTAAGACTGGCTTGCAAGAGACTAGTACCTTGGTAGGGTTTTTTCCTCCAATATCTTTTAGAAGCTTTTGTATAGTTACAGTTCTTGATTTACCTAGTATTTTTAACTGTTTTATAGTCAGAGGCATTTAAAAGAAAAATGTGATTAGGTTTTTATTAATTGTCTTCAACCTGCTTTATCAACTGAGTAACATATACACTGCTGAGCATTAAGAATTGTCATAAAATTCTGCATGTAAGAAATGCGTAGTTCGGAAGTGGTGAACAGTCTCTCTCACAAGCTGTCTTAATACTTTTTTTCATAAACTGTTGGTGTGTTTCAAACTTGAAGTTGATTTTTTTTCTGTCTTGGTTTTTAAAGTGGTTGAAAATGCAAATGTGCAGTAGTGTCTAGAGGGGTGAGGTAAATGCTCAGTTACTTTGAAGGCTGAGAATTTTTGTGGTTGAGAGAATTTGTTTATGTGTGCCAGATGACTCGGGGTTGACAGAGGACTACAACTGTAGCTAGTCTGGCAAAACAGAATTCAAGTGTGAATATTCTAAGTCCTTGCCTTTAGGCACAGAAAACTAGTCAGCGCTCACACTTAGCAGAAGTTTGCACTTAAGCAGACCTTAACAGAGTGCAATGAGTGTTTGGAGTGGCACCGTAATGTTGCAGCTTTCCCTGAGAAGGTGACAGGGGCAAGGAGTAATACCAGTGGTAACCATCTCTTTTCATCAGCCAGTCTCAAAGGATTTGGCGGAAAGGATTGGTTCTCCTACTCCTGCTTCTCAGATCTGGAAAAGGAGGTCAAGCTGTAATGGCTTGGACAGAAATGGCTTGTGTACATCACATGGGGAACTTTCTGGAGGAACCCTTTATCCTGCTGGAAAATACTGGTTCATGGGAAACAGAATGCCTTGCAGAAGCATGTGCATGTGATGGAAATTTGGTTCACGTAAAAGGGGTTTTGAGAATATTTCCGGTTTATATTTAAAAATTACTTTATTTCAGTTTCAGTGTAAAATGTAATAAAGACAGGGGAGTACAAAACAGGGACAAAATACTTTCTGTTTTTGTAGAATTTATCTTTAATAAATCTGAAAGGATTTAGGGCCCAGTTTCTTTGGTTTGGGTTTCTTGAGGGTTGGGTTAACTTTTTTGAAGTTTCTCATAAACTGAAACTAAAATATTTTGATTTATTTTCCAAAGGAAAGGCATTCACAATTGTGAAATGGGCCTTAAAATAAACAAACAAATAACCAGTACAGCTCTGCTGTTAAGTTCCAGTATCACGTTCACAGTTCCTCCCCTGCTTCTTCTTTGCTGTGGGAAGACAATAATTTGTATCAGCTGTTTTTCTCGGGATGCTGTGTTTTTCCCAATGCAACTTGTGAATCAAAATGGGTAGAATTGGGGCTGTCTTGCCCCTGTCCTCTGGCACTCTGTCTTTCCCCACTAACTGCTTGTAGCATTTGGCAGGTAGATAATAAAAATTCTCCCCTCAGTGACCAGAGTGCAAATCTGAGCAGGGCTAGGTGAGAAAGAGAAGAAATCTTACATAATCTTAGAGTATAGACCCAGGTCTGTCTGAGTAGCTGTTGCCCTGTGCAGACTGCAAAGGGAGCTAGAAGTAATTTCATTTCAGTACAAAGTTGTTTCTTGTTCAGCATTGACAAATGTGCTTAGAATCGAACTGTGGGGTTGCTGATATCTGTTCATGTTGCTTTAAAACAGGAGAGCCTTCTGCATCCTGATTGCCTACTGATAAAATGGATGATCAGTTTTGCAATAATTATTTTTAGGCAGTGCATCTATCTTACTCCCTCTTTCTCCACATTCATCTCTAAATGTGAGTCATCAGCTTTTAGATGCTCTATACCTAACAGGTACTCTTCTAACTTGGTCCCTGACAACTGTTGCTTTGAGAAAGGTAAAGGAGGGCAAACACAGCTTCACTTTTAACACAGTGTGATTATTCTGTTTTTAAAGAAATTTATTTTGTGCAGTATCTAATAAAAAAAGACTGGACAAAGTGAATGAGTTGCAAGATCAAAAAGTTCAAACAAGGTGGGAGAGGGCTTCTTGTAAGGAGTTTGTGAATTCATTGGTGTTCAGAAGAAGTGCAGGTAGGCTTTTGTCTGCACAGTTAATAGTATCTATAAAGAAAAGAAAAATTACCAGAAAACCTTAACATAAGTCTTTTGGTGGGGTAATATGTTCTACTCATATGTGGATTTTTCGCAGTCAGACAGATCTGCAGAGAGCAGAGGGATACACATATTCAGAGTGTGAGAATTTCTTTCTCCTCATCCAGACTTTGCATTTTTCTTTTTCTTTTTTATTTACTTTCCAGATAAATCTGGTGTGTTAGTTGTGAAGATCTTAGAAATGTTTGAGGAGTGTACAATACAAGTTGCCATCTGCCAGCAGCTGGAACAGTCTTCTGCTATGCTTTCGTCGGAGGATGTTGTCATCAATGCAGGAGAACCAATACTCAAAGTCCTCTTTGCGAGAGAGACAGCAGCTCACCTGAAGAGCAGGCCACAGGATGTCATCCACATCTACGCTCCATGGTGAGTAGGGAGAACCAGCCATGCTTGCTGTAGCACTGTAGAACAATGTGGGCTTGTTGGCTGTATTGTTGTAGGAGAGACCTTGGGGGGTAGGGGGAGACCAGGGCTCTCTTGCGGTCATCTGTCTCTAGCAGCTGGAGAGACTTCGACAGATGCTTTAAAGATAGCTCAGATAACAGCTAAATGTGTATCATAATGCCACTAGTGTTGCTCAGGGCCTCAGTTTTGTTTTCACTTAATATTTTCATGTTTAGAGGGATAGAAAGGCCTGAGCAATGTCTTATCAATGATAAGGCCAATAAAGTGCATACTTTCTGGTAGCAAAGTAGTTCAGGAATGGTCATCTGTTGCTGTGAGTATGGTTATAATGTTTCAGTGGAAAAGTCTGTATTAACTGTATAGTATTCAGCAAAAACAACATGCAGCAAAAGAAATGAGGGAAAAAAAAACCCAAGAAAAGAGAGATTCACACTATTCTTAAGGAATCAGTAGACTCCTTTTTGGTAGTTCTGCGTTGCTGCTGCTCTCACTGTCTTCAGTTCCCCAAATCCCTCTTCAGTGCAACCCTTTCTGGAATTTTTTAAAATGTTTGGTCTACATTTGTAATTTTTTCTGAATTGGATTTCTTTCCTGATTTTAAGGGGTAGCATAAAGTGATGAGATTTCTAGTAAAGCAGCTACTTGTTGGTGGCTGTAGGTTGGAAGGTCTACTCTTCATAAAAATTCAAGAGAACTTTGAAGTGGGAATATTACTCCTCTTTTCACTCTTCTGCACCCAAATTATAAAAGAGGAAAAATTTCCTTCTTATGTATTTCAGCACTCATTACCTGAGTTTTAGCCTCCAGCTGCAGTAGAATCCTGCCTCTAGTGTTTGACCATATCCTTTTCCAAAATACTTTTTCCTGTTTTGCAAAGGTCCATATCTGGTTTTTATCTTCATTGATAGCTGCAAATCTTTTTGGGGTTCCCCAATTTGCAATCTTTCGCTTCTAAAATGTTGTCTAACTGTTTCTGGAGGTGATTCAAAAATTAAGGGAAGATACTTAATCGTGGTTTGTTGTGGCTACAGATACAACTACTGATAGCGTAGATGTAAATAGATTGGTAGCTAAGGGAAATACAGTTGAATATTAATTAAGTCCTAGTCTGATATGAAATAAGTCACTGCTTTTTTTTTTTTTCCTTCCTCCCACCCCTTACCTAAGGTACTAATGTTTGTTCATGTTTACTTTTTCCTTCAACAAGCTTCTTTTCGTGCTTTACCTTTGCTTTTGTTTCCCCCTGTTTTCTTCTTGTTTCTCTCTCCTACAAACTTCCATCTTAGTTCTGTTTTTCTCTTCAGGTTTCTTCTGTTGTTTTTAAACCACAAGGCATTGCATTTATGCTGCTGTATCTTTCTGTATAGACCCTAACCTACACAAAGATTTTTGTACCAGCAAAACTGTTATAGTTAGGGTTATAATTCAACTTTTTTTTTTTTTCTCCTTTTTTCTTATCCTGAATGGTTACTGTCAGTATGCTTAGCATGTGTAAGTCCTAGACTGCTCCAGCTTGTTGCATGTCTGCTCTGGGAAGATGTAACTCTGCACTGATATGATCCTTTCCAGACTACGAGCGTCTGTAACTGTACTAGTGTAGTCTTCTCATTTGTTTAAAATCTAAGATGTTCTGGACATAAAACTCATTCCTATATATATGTAAACTGAGTTTTCTTGAGAAAACTTCATAGCTGTCTGTCTTCCCAGAAATACCACTTTTTGCTTTTGTTTTTTATTTTAGTAGGATGCACTTTTCATGTAACCCAAAACCAGAATGTTTGGGCAGGGGATATGTCTGTGTTGTCAGAGTTGCTCTCCTTACCTATGGGGCTCTCAAGGCACTTTATAAAGACATTAGTCAATTGTGGCAAAATTGCATTATATCTCATCTCTAGTCCTATTTTCTATCATTTTGGAATTATCTTAATGTCATCGTCTCCTTGTTTACTCAACCCGAAGTCAAAAGAAGTTGGGCTAGATACTGTTAAACTAAACTTACTGGAAGCAGGGAGGGGGAAGGATGAGGGATGTTTTTGTTTTAGATTATTATTTGGCACTTTTAGTTTATATTAATTGGAAATTGGACTTGTACACTTAATGGAAGTTTCCCGTGTCACATTTCCAAGCTTCTACTCTGTTAAACTCTTACTTGAGAGCTCTGAATGATGAAATGTAGTTTCTCTTACTCTGCATTGAATTTGTACTTCTGTTGTTAAAAACAAATACTGTTTGTGATAAAATGCTTTCTTGTCAATTCGAATGTGTGACTAGTGTAAAAACAAATTAACTAAAACTAACCCTGACATGGTGAAATAAGCATATTTACGTGTCTTACTGGTATCACCAGTCAGAAGCAAAAGGGAACAAAAAAAGAGGTAGATGCAAGGGGAGACAATCCTTGAATGACCTGTGTGTACTTGGGGGACACAGCACACTGTGCATTGTTGTCCTGCATTTTGAGATACTTGTATGGTAAGGCAGAATGGGATGAGATGGAATGATTTATAAGTGGACTGCTTCTGCTGCTGTAATGTCCTGAGAGTAGAATTGCCCAATATCTTTAACATAGCACCCCAGAATTATGTTCTGACTTTGGTTTTTGCTTTCTGACCAGGCAGCTGAGTGAGTAGGTAAGATGCAGACACACAGGCTGCTGGCTTCTGTATGTGACTATTAGTGAGCAAAATTTGAATGCATCATTTCGGAGCCTTTGTAAAATTAGACTTTGCTTTTGTAACTGTATTTGTATGTGTTGTGAACTCAGTGCACAGCTTGGTATGTGAAACGTCTCTGGCAGTAGACTTGCATAAATACTTTGGGAAGCAGTGTTTAGAGATTTGTTGATATATTCGTTGGTATTTGTTTTCATACAGAATCCCATGATACTTCAGCACTAAAGTACAAGGAATTTAATTTAAAAAATAAAATATTGATAGGAGGCCATTTATAAGAATCTTGTCAACCTGGACATTGCTCATGAGAGTGGTCCCACCGACTTGCAGAGGAGCTTTGTGTCAGAGTAAGAATTTGCAGGACTGAGCCCTGATTTCTTTATAACTGGATATGGATTTCTTTAAGTCTAGTGTCTTAAGGTATATATTTACAGTCTTGAATGAAAGGGATTTCATGTGAGAATTTTCACTTGCTATAGGGAAAGGAACCCCGATAGGCTGATTAACATTTTCAAACCAGCATGTGTGGTGGAGGAAGGAGCTCAGCTGCCTGGCCTCTGAGCTGTCTGATGGGAGCCTGTTCTGATCTTGAGGCTATATAGAAGTATTATTGCAGTGTTGTATCTACATAAAGCTTATTAACTTGGACACATCACATGAAAACGGCTGCATGTTTTGGGCTGGAGCTGGTTTGTGTCTGGCCAGCTGGGAACACAACAGGCAAAAGAACTCAGCCCTGCCTGCCCCTGCCTGCATCGGCTTGCCTTTGGTTGTCTTTGCCGTACCTGAGCAATTTCTTGGATTAAGATTTTAAATGAACACCTCATAATTTTTACAAACTGAATCTGAATCATTAAGTGTTTTTAACAGCTGGAAAAGGAAAAGCTCATTACTGAGTGTAATTAAATCGATTACTAAGTCGTTATTCACTTTGCAGAAATACATACCCAGCAAAAAGTGAAGACTGCTTGATACTGCAAAGACATGAGAGAATGGGAACAAAGGCTTCCGAGTTCTACTGGTGGTGATTTTGTGGCTTCAACTTCTCTGGGTTTTTCTTGTTTGTTTAATTGTAAAAATGATAGAAATAATTTATCATACCTAACAGAAAGTGATAAGAGTTGATATTTTTAGAGACTTCAGGATTCATTTTTCTGCTGACAGCAGGACTTGAGGATAGACAGTTTCCTTCAGATACTCCTGCCTCCTGCTTGTAGTTATGCCTGCTGTTGAATATTCAAGATAAATTAACCTGAAGAAAATGATACAGATTTGAATTCTTTTCCTTGCCATGAAATTTAACAACTTTGAATTTTTTTTTATGTATTTCTGAAGGTAAACTGCTAGAAGTATGTTGATATTAATACAGTTGTTAGCAATAGCAATATAAACCACAGATCACGTTTGATTTGGACAGGCTCAGAGATCGATCCCTGCCTATTGAATGTGATGGTCTGGTATGAAACCTCTAGTTCAGGAGGTCCACATGCTGCTGGGACGGTATGAAGGGGACAGAACCACTTTATGTTCTGTTCTTACATTGCCTGTAAACATTGGCTGTTACACCCTGCAGAAGACAGGATCCTTGGCTGGATAGACACTATTCCCTATGTACCTTCTCTGTGCTTAAAAAAAAAACAAGAGAGTTTATTTTAGGAACTCAATATGGTAAGTATATAAAACACAACTCTGTGACATCAACAAGCAACTTCAAAGTTGTTATTTAGTTTCTCTTAACCTATGAAACCGCAGAATCTTAATTACTCAGCTTGGAAAGTGTTCCAGTGCCTGGTGAAAGTGTTTAATGTGGACTTCCCATTTCTACTTGCATTACACTGGATTCGGTCTCTCCTTAATGAAGGAGGTTTAGAATAGTTTGAATTATTTACTGTCAAGAAGAGATCGTACAAAACATTGCTGCAGATCAGATCAGCTGATATAATACAGTGATGAAACCTTGTATTTCAAGTCCTTTAAGGTGGGCCAGTGGTGGAAGTTGCTGTAGAAATAAGCAAGCAAGTTCTGAACAAGTTTATGTACAGGAAGTGATCTAGCTTTGTGGACTTATGTATTCTTCTAGTTTAGAATTACCCTGGATATGCCATAGGCTGTTTTGTTGGCTCAACAACGGGACTTACGATAAATGGATGTGTTACTGTGATTTTTGCACTGTCTTACTTAATACACCGTCTTACCTTGCATGGTCTTACATAATCTTGGTGAGCAATAAGAGTACCAACCCAGGGAGCTAACATGAAATAGGTGTTTTGAACTAGTGTGACTGGTGTTAAAGAGGGTTTGCCTTCTATTTGATGAAGACAGAGACTTTTTATCACTGTTGCTCTCACCAGTCAAGGGAAGCATTTAAGAACATTGTTACCACAAGAAAGATCATGTGAAAGTAGGATCTTGGGCTTCATATATTAATGAAATGCAGAAACGACCTATTGCTGCTCTGTAAGAAGGAAAGCATCTATATCCTTGAAAATTTTCTCATTCCATAAAGTTCAAATATAAATTCAGGACATGCATGGACATCTTTCACATAAATTCAGTTCCTCTACTTATTCCACAGAGAGTCACCTTCTTTGAATGCTTGATTGATCAGTTGGACAAAACTGATCTATGTTCACCATCTTCCTTTCATGAAATCTAAGCATTTATAAATATATATATATACACATATAAATATTCAAGCAGATGGAAAAGAGGGGAAAAAAAGATCACCAGTCAGATCGCTCCCGTTGGAAAGATGTTAGCTCTGCCTTTGCATTCTTTCTTTGAAGATGTTACAATAGCAGCAGAGTGGGAGAACCCTGATAAGAAGGACAAGGCTCACTCAGAAGATAAAATTCTACAAAACTTCAGAGCTGTAAAGCCAGTGTGGGCACTATTTCTAAAGTACATATAGGAATGGCCTTGGAGCCAAAGATCAGATCATATCATCTGCTTTGAATTGCTTCTCAGAGATCATGCAGTTGTGAAAATTGAAGCTCCTTTCAGAAGAAGCTGAAGCAGCTGCAGGTTTCTTGCAAGTGTTTATATTTTTTTGTTAGAATATACCTTTCTTAGTGCATTCACTTCAAAAGAGGTGAGTTGTCTATTGAAAATAGGAATACATATACTTTTTGTGAACTGAAAGTTTTCTCTAACAGCTTTTAATATAATTTCTTCAATACTTCTTTTGCTTTATCCATTTTGACAGAGTAATCCTTAGGATTTTACTCATTTTTCTAGTTTTAAAAATAAATTTGATTTTTTTGTCCACCCGCTCACATAAAGGGAGAAAGTTGTATCTGGAGAGCTGCTCAGGTATATCCTATTTTATGTCTCTAGAACTAGACACATGAAGCCGTTAGCATTATTTGTGTTTGTTCACCTTGCATGTGGAAAATTGAAATAATATAATTTCTTAGCAATCAAATAAATGAATAATTATGCTCCTTCATAGGTGGATGACATAACTGGAAAAATACAGAATTACAAAGCTTTGATTCCAAGAGAAGAACAAGTCATTTATGCCATTTCTGTGATTTGTCAAAACCACCTGAAGCAACAGATACCTGGTATATTGGATATGGGCTATGTCTAATAAACATAGTAACATGATCACACTTTTACAGTGAAATAGACTTGTTTATTTTTATGACTATGGCATAGACAGATGTATTATATGAATGTCATACATAAAATATTAGTACCCTGAAAAACAAAGATGAAAGAACTGCTCTCTGTGAAAGGGGTTTTCCATGGAGAAAAGAATGGAAACACATTTGGGGAAGATGGGAGCCTCAAGATAGTAAATCCAGAGTTCTGTAGAAGATTAAAACTGGATTTTTAAACATGACTGTCTGTCTCTGGGCTAATAGCTGATGGTATCTCAACATGCTGAAAAAGGGGACTTTCCACTGTATTGTACCAATGAAGTGCTGGGTTTTGTTGATACGTTTGCTTTCAGCCGAATCAGAGGGGTCAGAATCAAGTGGTGTGTTTGCGAAGCAGCAGCTTGGTTTTTAGATCAAGGCTGAAATGCATTGTTGTCGGCACAAAAACCTCCAGCAGGGGTAGAATACGTTTCTCTGTCCAGATGGATGTCTGAATTGGGTATATGCAGTCAGTTGTTACACTCGTGGCTCATGGGAGCAGCGAGGGCTACCCAGGCAGCCTGCACAGAGCTCGCCTAGAAGGAGCATTGTGTGTTGTTCTCAGGAGGTAATTCTGTGTTCTGGAGGGAGCCTTCACCAGGATGACTTTCTTCAATATGGGCCGTTTCACTTGTAAGAATAACAGAAGTGTAGAAAAGAGGCAGTTTATGTAAATAGTCTGGTTTATGCTGGGGGTGGTGGTTTTCTACATTTTTGTTAAATACTGGATGCTGTCCAACATTGATCCTACTGCAATTATTGTAGTGTCCAGTTAATGGGAAAAATGCTAATCACTTCACTGTGGTGCTTACGTGTCGAGGAATTAGCATACATTTTAGTCCATGGGTTTTAGGAACAGAAAAGGAAAATTGTTTTTAAACATCCATTTCTTACAGTCAGTGATGCTTTTTACATTTGAATTCTTAAGTTGCCGGAAAGAATATTCAGTGAGAATGAAATTGTCCTTTCCTAATAATCACAAAATATTCTCATCCTGAAAATCTAATAATGTGTACTTTTTTTTTTTTTTTTTAAATGAAAGGTCTGTACTTGAAACTTTCCAGCTTTTGTAAGTGAGGAAATTCCAAGCATTTTGTAGTGACAGATACTGTTAGTGGGTAGTTGTCCACTGACGTCAAAAACAGAGGATGGTGAACAGCTTTGTTCAAGTCAACGAAAAATGTACGGTCTTGGATAAACTCTGTGTTAGCAACGGAGCTATCAATGATATACGAGCAGCTTCACATGAGTTCCCATGTGCATTCAATCCAATGCTAAATTCCAGATCTTGTTTAATGAGCAACTGTTGGAGCCAAGACCTGGCACTGCACAAAATCCTGCAGTCTGCTTTATCCGGTCATGAAGGAAAAACAAGCTAAATAAGTTCAGATGAACAAGTTCAGAATTACTGCAAGGTTATTAAAAAGTTGTGATTTGTATTCCTCTGCTAATGTTTATGACTAACACATTTGGGACGTGTAAAACAATACTTAATTTGTAAAAAGACTATATGCCAAAATTCCTGCAGTAGTTTAACCACTACAGAACAAGTTTTGACTGTGTAAATGGGTTTGTTTAAATATTTAAGTTTATCAGTACTCAGCTAATTTTTTTTAAAATTCGCATTTTGAAAAATTATTTCTTCTTGTTGGATTGCTGTTCAGCACTTCTACTTTGTGAAATACAATGTATTTCCATAGCTCATTGTGAAGAAACAATTTTAAAGTCAAGTGCCATTCTCTTTAGCAGGTGTGATTTGCTACTGTAATGGTAGGTGTGTAGTTACGGTAAGATTTTTACATGCAGTTCTGTATGCAGTTATGTTGGGCTTTGAATACGCTGGATATTTTATACCACAGTGGGTTTTCACACTAAGCATGCTTGTGTCCTTATGCAATTTTGTATGGGCAAAGAGATGGATAAAGTGTGAGTTTACCAAATTGTCATGTCTGGTGATTCCCTTCAACATGAAGGTATGCTTTCTCAGACTCCTCCTCCTGAATGTCATATTTAAGTGTAGGTAAGCAAAAGTTAAT